>MINK01187689.1:0-36860 GCA_001735545.1 Phormia regina
ATCACCCTGAATAGATCACAAATGCTTTCCCAAATTATTGCAATTCTAATTAGAATCTTATCTTTTGAATCCCTTTTTTCCTCTCTTTTACTTTACTGTTTCCAAATCTTTCCTTCCTCTATGTATAAATCTTCAAAATATGTACGGCTTTTTCCAAATTTTCCAAAAATTATTTTGCCTTAAATTTTAGCTTCCGTTTCCTTTACAACTTTCTGTGTTTGAAAATTTTCAATGAATGAAATTTCCTACAAAATTTTCTAAACTAAATTTCAATGCTAAGCCCGGGTTCACACACAGCAATTTTTCTTGCTGCAATTCTGAGTTTATAGGAGAGAGAGGAGAATAGAACACTAAACTTTTACATTCTCTTTACCTCTCTCATCTACAAAGACAAAATTGCGACAAGAAAAATTGCTGTGTGTGAACACCGACTAAGTATGAAGGTAAAAAAAATAATTTTTTTTCATATATAATTACAGAGAGACTAACTATTTTAGAAACATGTCCTCACATGCCTTATCTTTTCAAATATATAAAGAAAAAAAATTTTCTTGAACGTAACTTTAAGAAAAAATGTAAAAGAATTGCACTATATCTTTGTAAAATATAGCCATTTTTTACTAATTTCAGAGTGTTGAATTTGAATATTTCTCACGTCTAGACGAATTGAGATAATCCAAACATTTTTTCAGCATATTATTTAGAAATGTGTAGCAAATTACAGTATATTTTAAAAAAATATTACTTCATATATCTCAAGTCTTATTGCCGAAAAAGAAAATTCAAAATTCAAGTGTAAATATCTTTTTAACTTTAAGAGATAAATTAGGTAAGTAAGTTTATTTTTTCTTTATCGGACTTCATTTGAACATGTTACGATTTTTTAAAACTTTTATATACTCGATGTAGTCAAATTTGACACCCTGTAGATTATATTGTGTTATCGCAGGGTGAGTATATGATTTTTCTGAAAGCCTAAGTCCCCCTCTGGAAATTTTCCATAGATTTCAATTTAATCCGAGTTGTAGTTTTGGAGATACAAATTTATTAAACCTAAGTCCCCCTCTGCAAATTTTCCATAGATTTCAATTTAATTCGAGTTGTAGTTTTGGAGATACAAATTTATTACTAAAAAATTTACGTTTCACCGCACTGAGTCACGTTACATTTTTAACCCATTAAGGACCAAAGAAAATATTGTTCCATAATGAGTTTTTAGGTTATAAAATTTTCGTAGTTGTAGATGTAGCGGATTAGTTACTCATGTTTTATAGGCAAGACATGTAGTCACAAAAATGTAGTTAGTAGTAGTCAAGTTTCTAACTCGTCACATATAAACCCTAGAAAGACAAAAATTTTCAAATCCAGTTGTTGGATTTCATATACGGGAATCGAATACAAAAACCCAATTTATTGTTTTTATTGAGAAAATATTGTAAAACCATATTATAATTGATTCTATACAGGCAGATTATTAAATATACATATACATTGGTTGACAATACAGTGGACACTTTTTCGAAATATTAAACAAATATGGCATTTAAAAAACAATATTTTTTTTGGTAATACGTTAAGAACGTATTTAATTAAAATCTGATAATAAAAATCAAAATAAAAAGTATTCAGTATTGCCGTATTGACAAAACAATGGAAACTTTTAAACTTCTGTAATAAAAAAGACTAAATCAAAAAGAATATTAAAAAAAGTCGATGTAAAAGGCATTAAGTTTTACAGTTATTTCAATATTTGTTTTATTCTGATAATTATTCACAACTTCTTTTTGTAATCCTTACATATAATAATAATTAATTATAGTCAGCGCAAATATTTAACGAAAATGGCTAAAGCCATTTTTCTGAAGATTTGAAAATTAAAATTATAAATGATTTTAGTGTTGATTTAAAACAAAAAACTATGTGTGATAAATATTCAATTAATAAGTCAACAGTTTCGAAAATTATAAAAAAAAATTCGAGGAAGACCTCGTAAAACTACACAAAGACAAGATAATCTGATAGCAAGAGAGTTAAGAAAACGGTTAGCCGCAGGGCAAATGAGGTTGGTCTCGGTTGTTATCGTCTTATGAAAAAAACTCTTATTTCTACAAGACAGACATGGAATACTGTCCTATTTTGAGTCCAAATTTACTTTAAGAGGCAGTTATGGGAGAACATTTGTAAGACGACCAAAGGGAAAGAGATTGGACCCAAAATATACTAACAAGACATTTAAGTTTGGTGGTGGCAATATTATGGTCTGGCCAAATTTGTAACCCTTTCAGTATTCTTTATCGCCCAGTATGCATAATCGCATTTCTTTGGCCGCTTTTTCAAAGCCTTAGCAGATTTTTTAGATTAATTTAAAACTACTATTATCATCCGAACTTCCTAATATTACAATAATCTAAAATTAGAAATTAGTACTCGAACAGTTAGCCGCAGGGCAAATGAGGCTGATCTCGGTTGTTATCGTCCTGTGAAAAAACTCTTATTTCTAAATAGAATACTGTCCTATTTTCGGATGAGTCCAAATTTAATTTAAGAGGCAGCGATGGGAGAATAAAGGGAAAGAGATTGGACCCAAAATATACTAACAAAAGAGTTATGTTTGGTGGTAGCAAAATTATGGTCTGGGGATGTTTTTCAGGGCAAGGTATGGGTCCAGTTCATAAAAGTTATTATGACTGGTATAGGATATACAATAATTTTAAACGTAATGTATTCATACGCTGAGGAAAATATTCAGCTAGTTTGGAGATTCCAACATTATAATGGCCCCAAACACACCTCTAGGGTTGTAACCGAGTGGTTACAATCCAATGAGGCACGTATTTTGAAGTGGCCCGCCCAATTACCAGATCTCAATCCCATATAAAATCTATGGGAAATAGTAGATCGCAAAATACGGAATTCAAAATTTTTATCGGCTGCGGTTATAAGGGAATGGCAAAATATTTCAAAAGAGACTATTGACTCTTTAATTGGTTCAATGCATCGTTGTTGTGAAGCAGTACTTAAAAGCAAAGGATACCCAACAAAATACTGACTTATTCAAAACTTCACACCATATTTTGTTAAGATAATACCTAAGTTTCCTTTGTTTTGTCAGTACCATATTTATGAATAATTTTAATTTTGTTTTGTATTATTTGAATTTAATAATTTATGTTCTTAATTTTTGTTTATTTAAGTAAATAAAAGTCTATACAAATTATGTACTGCCAAAAAATTCAAAATTTTTTTAAATTTATTTTGAATTTTGTTCCATTTATAAAAAATTAGGAAAAGTTTCCATTGTATATTTGTCTAACATCTGAATATTTTCTGCAAATTATGTATAATGATTCTAGAAAATGATTAAGGCAATCAAGTTAAAAAGTAAACGAACAGTAATGCGGTATTGAAGGTCATCATTCATAATTGAGAAACAGAACTGAAGTCCTATTACAAATATTTAAATAAACAAATAAATTTCGAAACACATTTATGATAATCATAAAAAAGACGGCAATAGTAAAAAATTATTTGTAAATTTCCCAAAATTTAATTAGATTAAATGACAACAAGTTAAAATATAAAAAAAATTTATTTCCAATACTATAAAGAGTTTCAAGGAACAACATCGTACAGTCGTGGCCAAAAAAAAAAAAATAAATATCACAAATAATAATCCATTAATGTTATAGATGCAATCAGTCTTAAATAAACATATCTGTAATGTCGGACGATGAGAGGCAACTTCCCAGGCAAACAAGATCTCTATTGGCACAATTCAGAGCCGGTTGGTGCAGTATTCTAAACTTCTACCATGAACGTATTGTTCCAGGCACTTTGAACCGTTACTCTGCCTGCCTTAAAAGCCCTCATGACACAGTGTATTTTTTCAGCTGCCCCAATATGCAAACTGACTTGCGCCCCCTTTGACCATATCATCACCATGGTATATAATAATAATTAAAAACTTTAACTCTATTTTCAGGGAGGAACTTCCAATATCAGCAGAACTGTTATAACAATAAATGTTCAATTGCATTACAGTAGGATCTCAATTATCTGTCATGGTCGGGACCGGAAGCATAATCGATTTTCAAGGTTAATTAAGTACTTTTAATCGCATTTTTATGCGCTTTTTTTATTTGTATAATTCAATTATTATAAGGATTTAATGTAAATAAAGATTTTATTTAACGTAGTTACTTAAAAAATATCAAATGTTTCTTTTCAAATTCTGATCCATCGGTTGGATCAATGATGTGTAGTACGGTGAAATACTTTTTTCGCCTTAAAGTTCTGTACGTTTTGGGTGTGCAGGGCAGAGGTCCAATCGCAGACAAGCATTCACTTACTGAAGCTTTTGTATTGTACTTATAAGTAATAAGTAGCTCATGAGAATTTTTTAAGGCTCTTGGACGTGCACGTTTTCCAATAACTAGCGCATTCCAGTTGTATGTACCAGCAGCATTTATGCAAACTAATGCAGTAAAGTCTATCCTTTGACACCTTATGCCCTCATTCTGACAGAACAAACACTTCCAATAACTATTAAATGCCTAAATAAAACGAGGGAATTCCCCTTTTTCTTTTTATTCAAATAGAGTTCAATTGTAAAAGAGTTAAAACGATTTATCGATGCAAAGAAAAATTAAATGGATAGAAAAAAAGATAACAATAACAAATTTTCTTTTCCGGATAAACGACGTTGCCGGTTAATCGAGGTCCTACTGTATATGCAAGCAAATGTACAATTTAGTAAATTCAATAACCTTTTATTATAGGTATTATTTTACAAAAAAACATATTTTGTAAATTTACTATGCTATTACTGATAGCTTTTCAAAATATTTAAGGTATTTTTCTAAAAAAATTAAGGTAATGTTTCGAACATAGAAATTACCTAAAATTATTGTCATATGACCTAAGAAACTTTGTAATTGTCATTGTACCCTAATTTTAAGGAAATTTTATTTATGATTTTTTTTTTTTTTTATGTGTGAAATAAAACAATATTATTTTTTTTATATATTTTTTTTTATTAAGAAAAATAAGTAATTTTTATTCAAAAAATTTGTATAAGCACAAGAGTGTTTCATGTTTTAAATTTTTTTCGGTTTTATTTGTAAAAATATATGTATAAAAATGGAAGCATAGTTCGTTTTTTTTTTGTGTTTTATATTTTGTATTTAAATAGCATAGTAACTGGCTTAACTGGCATTTACTATGTAAAAAATAAGAATAATTATTAAGAATTATAATTAAAAAAAAAATAAAAGGGGAAGACACTAATCCATTTAAATAACTAAAAATAATTCGTAAAAATAAAAACAAAATATTCAATTAAACCAATCAAATTAAATTACATATAAATAGTTAATAATAATAATAAAAAAAATTAAATAAAATAAAACATTATTAAGGCACTTGAGAATTTTTCAATGACAATTGGATTTTCTTTTCTTATTTCTTTTATGTTCATTTATGTTTTTCTTTTTTCTTTTTTTATTTAAATAATACAAGAAGAAATAATAAATATTACTACTAATTTAATTAATAATTAAAAATAAAAAAAAAATATTTAAGAAAGAAATATGTTTAAATAATTGTAGTAATAGCAGTTGAAATTTAAAAAAAAATAAAATAAAATAAAATAAAAATTATTTATATTTATCCATGGAAACAAAATCAAAAATTGTTCTCATTACAATAATTCCTTTTAATTTTAAATTAAATAAAAAAATGTTTATATATGCATATGCCTATAAAGGATGTACAATATATCTATCTGTATGTATAATCGTTATATAAGTAAAGTTTTATAAATTAAAAAATAAAATAATAATAATAAAAAAATTAAATAATTGCCATTGTATTATCATTCTACATTTTAATGTTTGTTTGTATGTATATAAATATTTTTTATTTTTTTTTTTAAGATTTAGTATAAAAAATAAAGTTACATTTTCGTAAAAGTAACGAGTAGTTTAATCAATAATTTAATTATATTAAGCAAATAATTTAAAATTTAAATTAAGAGTTTGTTATTAATATTTGTTTTTTTCTTTTAAGATTTCACATTATTTTCAGTTTCTTTTATTTTTTAAATTTTTATTTATTTTATAAATAATTTTTTACACATTTACATAGAATTTATATAACTTAAATATATATATATAGTATAAAAAGATCTGCACGCACCTAAATAAATCTCTTTTCTAACACGTCAATTTGAAATTAAATGATTAAATTATCAAGTCATTGTTTAAAGATTTCATTTAAGTTTTATAACACAAAAATAATAATTATTAATTGAATGGATGTGTGTAAGATGTCTGTCTCAGAGGTAATAAATAGAAATAATTATTTATATAAATCAAATTTATATATTTCAATTATTCTACAACTTTATTTATATTTCATTTACTAGGCACTGATGTGTGAAAACAATTCCATCTACAAAATTAAGAATATAAAATTAAATATATATATTCAAAGATTATTTATTTATCATATATGTAGATATTCAATTTGAATTGAAACCTTTAAGGTTTTTAGAAGGCTGCTTGTTTTCCTATTGCTTCTCAAAGAAATAACTTATTTTGTTGGCAATTCAAAGGTAAATGAAATATATTTCATATTATAAAACAGTCTTTAAAATTCCAACATGAATTGATATGTAATATACAATTGGACAAACATAATAAAATTAGAAACAATTGAATTTTAATTTAATTATGAATTTGTAAAATCATTTGCTTTCATTTCATGTTAGAACCATTAAAGCTGCAAAACGTTCATAATTACAAATATATTTGTTTCACAATATAATTTAAGGTGTTTTTGTCTTTAAATGTCTTTTTTTTTTTTTTTTTTTTTTTTTTTTTTTTTTTTTTTTTNNTTTTTTCTTTAAATGTCTTTTTTTTTTTTTTTTTTTTTTGTTTAAGAAACTCATTTGTATATTTAATTATTAAAATAAATAAAGAAATTATAATTATAATTATTTTTAATAAATGCAAAAAAATAAAATAAAATAAAAAAATTAAATTGTTTTTACATCAAATAGATCATAAAGCAACCCAGCCAAAAAAAAAAATATTAATAATAAAAATAATTTACATAGTTTTTGTTTTGTTTTTTTAAATAAAGAATAAAATTTTCAAATCGTTTTTCGAAATGTCATATCCATTTACTAAATAGTAATAATAAAATTAATAAAATAAATGTTTATAAATATTAATAGTAAATTTTTTTTTTTAAATCTGGTTTTGTGTGTGTGTGTAAAATATATAAAAGTTATATATATATTATTAAATAATTTATTTTTAAAAATGTCTTTAGTTTCATTTCCTTTTAAATTAATTTATATAAAATATATATATATATAGTATATAAAAGGTATTTTTTTTTATGTTTAAATAATTTAGTATCTTTGTAATTTCTTTTTTTAAATTTTTTTTGTGGTCTTTAAATAAGTTTGTAATAATAAGTATAATAACAATTAAATATATTAATATAAAGAAATAGATTTTATAGATATATAGTAGTTATGTAGTATATATCATATATATATTTGTATGTATATTTATATAGAGATAAATGATAATATATAATATAATAATGATAATAATAATAAAGAGAAAAAAAACTAGAATTTTATTTTGTTTTCAGTTAAATATTGTGAATATTGAGATTTGTTGTTGTTGTGTGTGCGTTTTTTTTTATTTATTTGAATTTGTCTTTTTAACGTAAGCGTCAACGCTTTGCTCACTTACTCACAATTTATCGTTGGCGCAGATTGTTGGTTTTTTTTTTCTAACAGTCCAGACATTGCAACACACTTGTAAGTATTAATAAACTATTATATCTCCACTGCACCACATTTTTCCTTTTCTAATTACATATTGCGTGACTTGATTTACGTTTAGTCAATTGAGAAGAAAAAACGAAAATAATAATAATAATTATAATAAAAAGAATCTACTAGAACTAATAGAATTTATAAAGCTACATGCGAGAATGCGTCTGCAGTAGAGTTGCAACTAATGCGATTGAACACAGGTAAACGTGCCTCTTCGGCGGCTGTTACAGCACCATTTAATGATGACACAGAGTTCATTTTAATAGGAGGCTTACTGGTGTTAGTAGTGGCAGCGGTTGTGTTGGAGGCGTTGCCGCCACGTATTACAGCAATTGGTGAACTAGAACTTTTTTGCAATAATTGTTTTGCTGGAGGTTGTTGTGGTGCTGTTGGTGCAGTACCGCCAACATTATTGGCAACTACTGGTTTAATATAGACTGGTGTCTGTCCAAGCATTAAAGTTGGTGGTGGTGTATTCACTGGAGACATAGGAGCATTAGGGCTTTCGGGTGGTGTATTTACATAAGTGAAAGCTGTTTGAAATACAGAATTGGCTGGACTAATTTGTTCGCCGAATGGAAAATTTGTCATGGAACTAGTGGGTGATAGAGACAATGAGCCAGTAGGTGATTCACGATCAGAACCAGTTGACATACTTAAGGGAGGACTAAGTGGTAGGGAATGATTAATAGCGCCACCACTACCGCCAACACCATTGAGACTAGATTTAGCGCTCAATGGATAATAATTGGAATGATTTTGTTGTTGTAATTTTGTTTGTTGTTGAAGCTGTTGCTGCTGCTGTTGTTGTTGTTGTTGCTGCTGCTGCTGTAAAGCACGAGCTTCATCGGCATTATGTACAAAATGACAACGTGGTCCATAAGGACAAAAACCCACACTATGGAATGTACGACAATATTCGGTTTTGTACTTGGGATGTCTTTGTAAATTACGCAATTCATGATATCCGTGAGCAAATTGGCACTTTTCACCGTACTTGCATTCGCCTGCTTCTTCGAAGGGGCGACAAAGTTCCGTCTTGTACCTTAAAAGTAAAAAAGAAAAAAAAATTAATTAAGTTTATTAAAAATAATAATAATATTATTATTATAATTTCGTATTTTCCAGAGATGTTGGACTAATTAAAGGGTCCTATTAAGTCCTAAATGTATTGAAATTCGAATAGTTATCCTTTAAAAATTTATCAACACGATATAGAGGTACCATATGTATTCCCTGTATAAAAAATCATTCGTATAGACAAACCATTCTAATTACATTTATAATAAATTTCGCTATGACATTGATGTAGGGAAACTAGGGAATAAAAATACAATGTTATAAAAAATAAGCTTTTGTAGTTTTCAAAATATATATATCACAAAACTCTATTTGTTGATCAATATTTTTAGTACATTATGATAGTGAGACTATGTTTTACAAAGACGGAAATCATATTTACATATTGTTTACGTTTAAGCACATGTTAGACCGATAACTACTTATATCACATATGTACATAAAAAAATCCGGAAAATATCACGACATTTGATGAAAATTTGTTTCACTAAATCTATCATATTATGATAACTTTAACTATAGTTGTTGTAAAGACTCTGCAGGAAATCAGTATCAATTCACCAATTTTTCTTATCCCTCAGTATCAACTGAGTATCAATCAGCTCACAGTGGGGTCAAACTCCAATCTGTATCTCCTTGAAATGTATGAAGAGAGGACCTAAGCTTTCAGGAAAATTATCTTATAGTTACCCAGTGATAATATGGTAAGCTTCCGAGTTTAGTCAACTTTGACTATATATCGTTTCAAAAACTGGTAATTTTTATAAATTAAGTCCAAATGTCAAATCTTTGTATTTCCTCCTCTTCTCTTTTATACGAACAAAAAACTGCAGCAAGAAAAATTGCGTGTGTGAACATAGATGTAGATGCTTACACCAGCACTAACGCCAAAGCAAAAACTACTGCATTTATTTGTTTTTTAACTGAAGATCGAATAAAAATCTTTGAAATAATAAATTTTGATACAGTTTTGTTTTGTATATTTTGAAAATACATTTTTTTTAGAATCTTGTAAAAATGAATGAAACTGGGTTTAAAAAAAAATATTTTACACAGAAAATTTGCAGTAAAAACCACAATGAGAAAAAACAATTTCTTTTTGAAAATTTAATTTTCCAAAACCCAGCTAGCGTTGGTTTTAGTATAAGCGGCATATTAATTTATAAAATAATTTTAGCAAATTTTTCTGAAAAAGTAAATCATAACTAGTATTTTTAATATAAGGGGTCTAAGGTAAATTATCGACCTATTTTTATATATATATAATATTATGGCTATTATTTTTATGGAATTTTGTTTATGATTGACCGGGTTCACATACAGCAATTTTTCTTGCCGCAATTCCGAGTTTATAGCAGATAGAGAGGAGAAGAGAATACTAAACTTTTACATTCTCTTTACCTCTCTCGCCTACAAAGTCAGAATTGCTGCAAGAAAAATTGCTGTGTGTGAACCCCGACATTTAATACATTTATACGCGCGATTATTGCAAATAGAAATAATTTGCAAATAAATAATTCACTGTTTATACGCAAATTGGACAAAGAAATATAAGGAAATTGTCGTGCCAGATGGGATAAATAAAACTATTATCATCTATAATACTATGAAAGTAAAAGGAAGTGGCAACGTTATACGTTTTATTTGCAATTAGCTTCACTAATCACGATTATTATACGTGAGTTACTAACTTTAACAAATTTAGTACTAAAACTCACTGTTTATACAGAAAAATTTTCATATCACAATATTTTTAATTGCGAGTAAATGATGCGTATAAACGTAATAATTGACAAGTAATTTAGTTTTTTTTTATCATAGACCTCTTGAGTTTACCGATTTTCTTTTTTTTTCACAATTAATTTACTTAAGAGTTTTCTTACCTTGATGTATTGACTTGTTGCTGTGGCAAAGGTTCGGATTGTGTTCTTTCTAGTTTTCGATGTAAATTGATGTTGCCCAAGTTTTCGATAAGTGTATTTACAAGTGTTGCCACATTAGAATCCTGTGGAGGCTGGGGTTGCTGTTGTTGTTGTTGTTGCTGCTGCTGATGAATTTGATTGAGATGATGTTGTTTCAATTGTGGTTGCGGTGTCGAAATTGTACGTGTTAGTGCTGCATGAAAACGAAATTGATGATTGAGTGTTTTGCTTTGAGTCTGTTGCTGAATTTGTTCCATCTGATCCATTTTGTCCATTTGATCCATTGAAGAATTATTTGAACAATTAATATCCATTAAACTTAATTCAGTCATTGAAGTGCCAATATTGATATGACCATTTGATAAATTATTAGTATTATTTTGGTGTAAATTTTCGGTGACTTTGTTCTGAAATAAAAATAATAATAAAAAAATTAGTATTGATTTCTAAATAAAAATATCTAAATGTAAGTAAATAAATTTTTTATTAAAATTGCCTAAAATTGAAACACTTTTATTTATTTATTTTTTATTTTTTTATTTCATGTTAAATAATTTCAACATTTTAAAAATATTCCACACAAAACGGAATGTTGCAAAAATAAATAACCCAACATACTCGTTTTTTTTTTTTGTTGTTTTTGTAAGTATGTAATCCAAGGTGAACGATGAAAGCGAAACAACAAAGTATTGCTCCTAAGACATATTGAAACAACAGATAGATATATGTATGTATAAAAAGAGAGGCTTACAATAAAGTATATATAAGAGAAATATATTAAAAAGAGAGGGAATTTAAGAAGGAAAATCCATATGAAAAATGATCAAGAAAATACACACAATACAATATTTATCATAAGGTGCAAAATGAAAAAAACTTTAAAAATAGAAAGAAAAATAAATATGAAAAAGAAGAGCAAACTACTACTTCTTCTTCTTATTTTTCTGCTTAAAAACCTTATTGGATAACACAAAAAAAACGAATGGACAAAAACCTTCAATTGTCATGTACATACATATATGTATGTATATATGTCATATACACATATGTATATATACAAATGTATTTATAACAAACATTTAAACTACCACTAACTAATCTTTATAATAATTACCTGTTGCTGTATTCACTTCTATGCTCTTTATTCGTTTCTGTCTGTTTGATTGTCTAAATGACAGATTGTCTGTTTATAAGTTTGTAAATATCTGATTGTCTGTTTAACTTGCTTGTATGTCTCTCTTTCTTACTCTCGATGCTGTAATAATATTATGCAACATACCAATTATGTATAGAGCTCAAGTTCAAACCACCAATACATATTTAAAAAAAATATAGTATAAACGTAAAAACCCGTCTGTCAAAGCCAAAAACACAAAGAAAAAACAAACGCACATCACAAACATTCATTACCTTCTGCTGCTGCTTCTTCTTCTTTTACTGCTTCTTTAATACAAAACAGCTAAAAAAAACCAAAGCAGCCGAACAACTAACAAATACAAACAACAACATTACCGTCATCATCTCTCATCATCCGTAAATGGATAAAGCAACAATAACAAAAATAAAAAAATAGCCGAATAAAAACAAAACTTAGTATATAAAAAAATAACAATAAATACCGTCGTCAATGTTGAACAATTTTATTTCAGCATGCGAATGCACGGACAACTTTTTCAGCTTTAAGCCAAGACGAACGAATACAGTAGAGCGCGCTGTTTAAGTAAATCCGGTAATGTATAAGACCATATACCTCAAGCAATTTAATTTATAAAAAAAAAAAAAATAATAAAACTAAAATTATAGCTAACTGATGTGGTAGGAGCTTAAACACTCTCATGATTTCGAGATACAAACAAAGAAACTTAGTGTTGCCAGCATAATAAGAAAAAAAAATTAATAAGAAATTGTAATTGGGTCTCTAGGCACTAATGTATTTTTATTAAAGTTGGTCATTATCATTCGCAACTTTATTATAAAAAATTTAAATTTATATTATTTTTTAAATATAAACAATAACAGAGGTATTCACAAAAAAATAATGTATGCATGATAAAGGTTTACTATTTTATTTTCTAATGGAATTTGAATATGGAAAAAGTTACTAAACGTACAATTATTTTTTTTTTTGTCGATACGGCTATAAATCACTAAATTGACAAACTACTACTTCTTTACTTAAAATATTGCAATATTGTATATTTCAAAGAGTTGAGGGGAAATATTAATAAATTAAAGTTATTAACAGGGTAACCGAAAATATGCAAAATCATAGTTTTTTCCTGAGATTCATATGAACCCAATGAACTATTAAAGCACTCTTTAGAGTATAATTTGAATAATTTTTCAGCAAAAGAGCATATTTTTTACATTATACTTGAGAAAAACATTTTGTAGCCTATATTACTAGATACGTATTCTAGATACGTTTTTTAAATCTGATTCAGTAATAATTACAAATTAATAAAAAAATTAATTTCATGATAAAATTTTTGATTATTTTTAGGCGAAGTACACAATGTTAATAAGTAAAAAACCTTTAATGCATTCTAATTCTGGCGATGAATTGAAGCATATCTTCACAAAAAAATTCTAATCTCTTAAAAAAACGATTTTTTTTATTTTATTTTTTTTTCAGAAATTAGGCTAATATATACATAACTGTTGACCGTATAAAAATGTAATGTTAGAACTACTTGAAGACAATTTTAATTATATTTTTAATCTTTTTTTACTTAATTCACAAAAATCCTTTTCGAAATACTCTTCAATATATATTGAAACCTTCTTAAACTCAAACCGTATTTTATCGCTAGAGCTAAAAGGCAATAAAAAAACCGAGAGGCATTGTGAAAGGTACGCCTTGAATCAAAGAAATTTAAAATTCAGGTTCCATCAAACAGAGATAACAAACTAATTTAATATATAATTGGGGGTTTCACAATGTGTGCTATCATGTCGTATTGTCATAATGTTATAAAATATTACAAAGGAAAAGTAATAACAATATTTTTTATTCATTGAAAAATTTTATGATTTATGACAATACGACATTACAGCACACACTGTGAATACTACAATTATTTATTTGTCAAATCGTTGCTTTAATTTTTTTGAAAAGCATCCAAACTATATAATATTTTAAGACTTAAATGATTAAAGAAAAATGTTAAATCGGAGATAATTCAAAGTCTATCATATTCACCAAATTGTTTTCGGTTAGTAACCATCTCCGAAACCGAATCGTTTCAGAGAAATCAAGCCTTATGTGATTGTTAACCTTCGAATAGTTTACATCTCGCTCTTACATTGGTTAAGGTTTGTTCGTTATATAACTGTACCGAGTTATAATTTTTTTCGGTACACTTTAAACACATGTAATCTTTAGAGGTTATGTTCAACTATTTTCAACATATGGGAAAGATAAAATAATAAAAATTTAAGCAAAACATAAAAAAAAATTTACATAGATTGAGGACATATCGTAATTTAATGCTATGGTCAGACTAGGCAAATATTTTTCTAGTAAATAAAATATATAATTATTTATTTTTTTTTTTAATAAATAATTATATATTCTAATAATAAATATCCGGAAACTGTAATTTTGAATAGATTTTCACTCAAACCTTAAGAAAATATTTTCCACGTGTGATTTGAAGGCATTTAGTGTGAATTCCAAGTCAAATTTTTGATATTTAAAGTATGTGTATTAATTATATTATATAATAATTATATATAATAACAATTTTAGTGTTAAAGTCTTATTCTTAAATGAAATTTCGTTTCTTAATACCACTTTAAATTTGTTGGAAAATCCAAACTATTAGAAAAAATAGGCACTAAATAAAGATTAACAACCATATTCAGAAAAAAATTATGTTTGTGTTTCATAAAGGTTCAATAACTTTTTGTGTGTAAATTTCTATAAGATAAAGTTAGTAACTCTTTATCATGTATACATTTATTTTTTTTAATACGGCTGTAAATATTTTGGGAATTTATTGGGATTTTTTGAAAAATATTTTAATTATTGGAAAATTATTATGTTAAATACTAAAACGTTCTAAGGTAAACCCACTTTAAAGATAAACAAAAACAATTAAAAACAGGTAAACAAGAAATAATTAAACATGAGTTACCCTGTTGTAATATTTATTACAAGTTGATGGAAGAATAGCGAATAAGATTATATTTGCAAAGTAACGCTATTGTTTTTGTTATACTATATACCTGGAATATTTTCCCGAAAATTATTTGTATTTTTAGCAAGAATCATCGACTTTTTTCGATATAAAATTTGTAGTAATAAGTATGTCTATCCTTTTTACAAAAAATAGTCTTTGAATTAAAACCTAATTTAAGGGTCAAAAAAATCTCAACTAATTTTAATTTTAAAGAGTAATTATTTAAATGTCAAACTTTTGTAGAAAAAAAAAAAAACAAATCATTTCTCTCTCTATCTGTTGCCATTATCATATACATAAAGTCCGTTATTTTTTATGCAAGCGTCTTGTTACAAACTTAAAATACACTTCAACAATTTTTTTTAAATCTATATTTTTATATTTTTAATTACAAAATTATGAAAAAAATTACTAATTAAATTATTAAATAACTTACAATATTCAAAGCCATATTTATCGAAACTGTATACATATTTTGCGTCATAACGGTATTCCAATCAAAGGATCAAACGAAGAAAGAAATTGTGAAGAAAATGTGTTTTTTTTTTTTTTTAAATATAAAATAAAGAACAAAAACATAAATTATTTTTTGTTTAAATCTTCTTTTTAATATATTTTACTGATTTTTTTATGGCATTTGTGATTATGTTTAATGATGATTAAATTTATGTGTAGGATTCGAAATTTTTTATTATTTTTTTATTTTTAATTATGTGAGAATTTTTTTAATAGAATTTATATTTAATATTTCATTTCACACTGTTTTTTTATTCTTGATAAGTAAAGAAATAAACAAAATATTTAATATTAGTATCACACATCACTAATTTAAAAAAATGAAAAATAAAAAACTTGTTTGAAAAATTAAATCCTGTTTTAAATCACATTTTTTCTGTTACTTTTTATTTTTAATTTTAAGGATTTAAATAATAAACCCAAAATATTTTTTATTTATTAAATATTTTATTTTTTTATTGCACAAAATTTACAAATATTTATTATATATTTAAATATAATTTTACACAACAGGATTTATTTACACAAATATTTTGATAACTTTTGTAAGTATAAACAATAATGTTTTTCTTATCATCAACTTGTATTATTTTTTAACCCAACAATAAAATATATATATTACTTTTAATATTTATTTAAATCCAATTTAATATTAAATAATTTATGAAAATATCTCACTTATTTTATTATAATTATTTTTTTTTTATTTCTGTATTTTAATGAGTGTAACAAAACACGAAATTATTTGTATGTAAGTAAACTCACGTTAAGACGCTATTCATTCGTGAGGGAGGAGGACGACCTCTCCAGACCAAATCTCAATGTAAACTAAATAAGTAAAATCAAAAACGAATGAAACAAACACGTGTTCAACACGAATTGAATTTAAAAGTAAACAACAATACACATGTGTGTAGAATATGGCAACCCTTATTTGATGTCAGCTCTATCTTATTATGCGATTAACAACACAGCAGCAGCAACAACAACAACAATAATAATAACGAAAAGAAATAAAAAAACAGAGTTTTAAAATTGTTTATTTTTTTAAGTCTGTTTTACTCTCTTGTTTCTAATAAATATTTATGTACTTACATATATACATATGTAGGTATATAATGTATATATGAATATATCTATGTAGGTAGTATAAGTATTTAGTTGCTGTTTTTTATATTATTATTATTACTATTGCTGTTGTTGTACATACATATGTATGTACAAATATATTTTCAATTCTTTTTCTATGCTACTTCTATACATTTTTTTTGGTATGAGAATTTCCCTTTCATTTAAAAAATGAAAACATGTTTACATAATTCTATTTTAATAACAAAATAATACACAGAGAGAAATTGTGCCGTTTAAATGAAAATACTAAACCAAAGCATATGTAGATTTAAATATTTTTTTTGTTAAAGATAATAATATATTTAATGTTAAAAATTGTGATTATTCTAAAAGATTTAGGTCAAAAGACTAATAATATATTTTAAATGCTGTAAAGCATAATGATGACCAGGCCAGTCTAATCGTTGATAACAAACTTGAAAATATCAAATACGTAATCACAAAATGTTGTACGTTCATACATACATATATACATACATACATACAATGTATTTGAAATTGAACCCTTACTTATCAGTCGTTGTCATTTAATAGAATTAAAGAAAAAATTGTACACATAATATTTCTAATAAGTAAAGATGTATGTAGCTTAATAAATTATGTATTTCAAATATAAAATTAAATTTTGAAGATAAATAATTTTCAAGAAAATTAATATTATGATGACCAGAACCACAAAAAATATAGTCTAAAAAAGGTTTTTAAATTGGAAAATATTTCCTTGCTACGACTTTTTTCTAAAAAAATATTTAAAAAAAGATTTTTAATTTTTCGTGTAAAAACAAAGTCGCTAACTTGTATAGGAGCCTAGAAAAACCGACAACAAATACGATTATTGGGAGTATATTCGGTTTTTTGCTGATAACTCAGTTATTTATCAACCGATTTTGCTCATTCATAGGATAGGATTTTTCCTACAATTTGATGTATAAAACATATATACCCGATAACTGGGGCTTTCTAAAAACTGATTTCAACAGATAGACGGACATCTTTATATTGACTCCCCTATCAATAAGGATCCAGAATATATACTTCCTAAATATTGTAGAAATTAAAAACGGAATGACAAATTTATGACTTCGAAAATGCGATTTTTCATGGAGTTAACTAAATTTTTTTAAGCTGTCTGATGAAATATTTGACTACTCTGTCCTAATGGCGTCTTTTAACTCAATAACCGTGGAGAATTGCTTCCTATTTGCATAAACTTTGCGAGCAATTATTTCCCATAAATTCTTAATAGGGTTTAGGTCGAGGTAGCCAGTTCAGAACTTCTATGTTTTATTATGTATCGCATTATCATGCTGAAAAATAAAAATGATATCTGTTCGATTAAAGAAGTTTCAAGCATTTCAATATAACTGTCGGAAGTCATCATGAAAAGGAAGCTTTCCCTTTATAGAAAAGCCTCTCCAAATCATTAGGAAGCCACCACCAAAGTATCTGCTCATTCGAAAAGTCGCTAAATAACACTTTTTCCATTTTTCACCAAAGCCTATGTGACTTTTTGCCCATTTAAGTCCCGTTTTCTATGTGGTCTTTAGTAAGTGCCTGACGAGCCATCCTTTTTGTGTATTCCAAACGATAAGAGCTACGGAGCATCTGTTGAATTCGTCTGGTTGCTACAGGAAGATTCAGATGTGTTTTTATTTCCGGAGCACACATGTTTTTCGATGCTACTACTATTCGTTTGGATAGCTTCGGTTTTGGACCAGGAGATTTTTTTGTACCATAATTTGATTTAAGTTTTATAAAATTTTTAACAATATTAGCACATCTATTGATTTTTATTGCAATCTCACGATTGGATAAATTTAAATCTATATGCGACATTATTTCACCAAGTTTTTTTGGGTAATAATCTTTTTCACCGGCCCTTTTCCAAAAAAATCAAGTACAAATTTAAATTTAAGAAAAAATTAAAGCGTAAAATGGCAAAAAAATGCACTAAGATGTTCTAGGTCTATAGAAAATTCAAAATTAAGTCACATCTATTAACACTCTCCAATGAATAAACTAGTGCAGCAATAAACACTGAACCTTTATTTCGCTTTACTTTTACTAAAAAAAATTGCAGTTTTTTTATTACAAAAGAAAACAAAACAAAAAAATGTAACAGAATCTGGAAAATTTTGGTGGAGTAATACAGCAATGTAAAAAAAGTAATAAAAGTAGTAAATTCTAATAAAAACTAAGAATGTGAACCTATCATTATTTCGGTAACTGTATGTAAATGATTTGCTCGTCATCCTAAAGACAATGTGATTTTCTATTATTATAAATTAAATAAAAATAAGAATTGTGCAGCGTATATTTTATAAGTTATGATCAATAAAGTGTGATTACTTTTGAAAAAAAAAAAAAAATCAACTGGTTTATTAATATTTTTGTTATATCTTTGGATCGGAAAAGGTTTTAACTCAGAAAGTTTGTTATTTGAGTAGCATTTTTAATCGAAAATATTTTTTGCATTTTAAAGGATTCCTTTAGAATCTACCAAAATCTTCCAAAAATATTCTCATTTAAAAATTTTAAATTGTACTTTTTTTTATAGAAATTATAATTAAAATTTTGTTAAAAAGTGGTTTATAATTTTTAATTTAATTAATTTTAATCTTAACGGGAATCAAATAATTTTAAAACCTGACATAAACATAGACATATTTCTTAAGATAAAAATAAAAACAACATGTACTTCAAAAACCCCCTAGAGTTTAAAAACAAAGCATTAAATTCGAAATGTTAAAAGTTATCGAATGCATTAGAGATGTGCATATGTATTTATACAAAAATATTTCTATTATCCTTAAAATTTATCAAATATTACAAACAAGTGTAAACAAATAATACAAACAAAAATAAAAATATATAAAAATTCCATAAAAGTTCAATTATTTAATTATTAGTTTGTTTGTTTGTTTTTTAGTATTATTATTATTTTTTAAAATTAAATTTTGCTATATTAAGCATATTAAATTGAAGAATGCTAGGAATCGATTGAATGGTAATTTCTATTAATACATTTTGTTTGGTAATTCATGGATACAAGTTTTATAAGCACAAGTAGAAATGTTAAAATAAAGAAAAAAAAAAATAAATTCCCCCTTTTAGATTATTTAATAAGTTTGTTTATTTTCTGTATATTAAATGAATTGAATTAAAATTAAAGAATACATTATATTTGTTGGCTTTTTTTTTATTGTCTTAATAGTAATAACAATAAAATAAAACAAAATCTGGTTGTATGAAATTCGCGTAATTGCTTAACGATGAGTTAACAAAACACAAATACTAATGCGATTAGCAAAGCAACTCCACCAACACACCTCGAATAATTATAATGTTTTTTTTTGTTTTATTAAGAAAAGGAAAAAATATAAAAGATTATATAGAAAAAAAAACTAGTGTGTCTGCCCGTACATTGAGGAGAAGTAGCAAGTAACGACAGCGGCTGGAGCTGGTGCTACAGCAGCAGCAGCGCAACACAGTTGCTTAACAATTCAAAGTAGTCAAACAAGAAACGACGAACGTACAAACCAAACGCCAGAGTTATATAGCTAAAAAAAACTACAACAACAACCAAACAACCAGTCATTCATTGATTTGGCCAACAAAGTAACCAATCTAACCACTGAAACCAGAAACAAATCTTAGGACAGGCATAACAAATAAACAAACAAACCAGTGAACCAAACAGCCAGCCATGCAGATATTTTTATTTTTTGATTTTTTTTTTAATTTTAGTTTGCCATTTATACTTAACGTATTATTTGCTACTATTGCCCACTCTGTCTACACTCGATTAATATTGTGTTGCCAGATATTGATTCTCTACTAAAAATTCCATATTTTTATAACATTATTAATGAGGCAGAAGCAAATATTATATAAAGTCGTTAATAATTAAAAAAATTTTACTATTTTACCATGTTGTAAAGAGCTTTTAATCTCCTTTACTGTTACTCAGAAATCCTCCAGAATATGTTCCCCCTTTTTCCCAAAATGCACAATAATATTCCTTAATTATGAAAGAAAAATCCCTCTAAACTAGGGATGGATGTCAATTTCATAGCACAATGCTCTTTCATTCAATCGTTGCTAAGAGTGCAAAGAGTACAAAATGCACTGTAAAAAATTATCGAAATTAATTGTTTGGTAATCAATGTCATTAATATTAATGTTTTGAGATAAAGTGGGCGGAATGATAATTATATTTTTTACTTAAATTTTAATAAATTTAAGTGTAAGAAAAGCGAAAGTGTATAAAAAATAAGTGTTATTGAAGAATGAAGAATAACACGGATATATTAGATTATATTAGATTAATGAAAAAGAAGTACAAATGTGAGAAAATTTTCCCGGACTCGGCACTTCAATTAGTGTCCTTAGATTCAAAATCTTTTGCTCCATATCCACAGATGCAGGCGCGGATCTAGCTCATGCTTTTGGAGGAGGAAAATAGAATGATTTTCACAACTATGTCCTTAAATTTTATGATTAAGTACAAATTTTGCATTAAGATTTTTCATTTTGGGGAGGGAAATTTCCTTTCTTTTCCCTCTCCGTCGATCCGCGCCACCATAGATGTCATATCATTTCTCTCATCATCTGGAATATGTCTTACACTTTCAATACAACTATATATTTTGGTTACGAGAACAAATGATAAAAATGGATTTGAGATAGTTTTTTTTAAGTTATTTTGGTATTATGCACAGTGGGGCAGAATAAATTTTTTTGGAAATTAATCTGTTACTTTTGATTGGCTAGTTGGATTTTCATGAAAATTGTCATGACTTTGTCATATAAAATGAGAAATGGAAAAAACCTGTAAGATATTTGTAACAGTTATCCCACAATTCCCCAAAAAACGGAGCTTACCGGGCTTCTTTTCTACCACATGAGTTTGTGTACATTTTTTTTTGGCCTTGCCAATATCATGTGGATCATCTTTTAATATTATTGGTAACAGTTAGACGAGCAGACCTTTAATTTTTTATAGGACCAAATTGATTTTTTTGTTTTATTAATTTTTACAAATTTTACAATAAATAAACATGATGCTCATTTAAATTAATAATTATTATATATTTTTTTCAAAAATAACTAGATGCAAAAAAAAAATATATATATATTGCTTCCGAAATAAGTTAAGATACAAATTATATGTTTAATAAACTAAATTAAATAATTGCCGAGTAAGGATATTCAAGACCAGCTGATTTCAAATATATGATGATATGGTTACTCTGCATACACACATGCATATGTTCTATTCTATAAAGAGCATCACATATACATATATAACAGAATAGCTTTGTGTTATAGACAAAATTGTAATAATGTTAACTAATTAACTAACATCGCAATAGAAGTTAGAACTATAGAAAATTAACAGCAGATCTTGGCCTTTTAGTCACATTTTTATTTGATCATTAATGTGATCCATCCATCCATCCATCCATCCATCCAATACTCTGACTGACTATCGAGATAATTCATTTGTTTATTTCAGTCAAACATTTATTCGTTTATTAAAACCAGTCGTTGTCGTCGTAGTCTTTAAGTTATGTACATATATATGTATGTATGTATTTGTATATATGTATATATGTAAGTACGTTGTTGCGTCAGTTAAAATTTACGTTACGTTATTGTGATTGCGAATAAAAATCGAGATTTAAAATTGGAAAAAAAAACTTGCTAATACTAATACGGCTGGCTGCTGCTGCTGATGGTGGTGGTGGTGTTGTTGTTGTTGTTTATAACTATTGCTGCTGTTGTTACTGGTGCTGCTTTTCTTGTTGTTAATGTTGTTTGTTGTATGATGTAGTATTGGGTTGTAGTTTTTTTTTTTATATTAAAATTTTATTTATACCATTTAGTTCCTGTTCCACTTAAATACGTAAGCAAAACAACAATCTCAAACTTAGCTGCTTGATTGTTAGCGTGTTTGGTGGTTTTGCTACCATTTTACTTATGTGCAATATTGTTGTAAATACACTTGCATACAAACACACACATTTATATGTATATACACATATATACAGTGTTGTTATGTTTTTTTTTTTTTATAAAAATAAATCTGATTCAATATGAATTGCTGCTGCTGATTGTAAGTAAGTGTATATATGTATGTATATGTAAGTATCTACCATTTGCTCATGCAAACAACAAACTTATATCTGTATGTGTTTATTATATTTCATAGATTAGTGTCATTGTAAGTGCAAGTAGTTTAAGAAATGTAGTTTATGTCTTTGCGTCAATGCAAGTGATCATTTTATTTATTTATATATATTTTTTTCTTTTCTTTTTTCTCTCTGTGTCTCCTAATTTTTTTTACTTTTTCCTCGTAATCATGTTAAATTATATTACATTCGAATAATGAAAGGAAAAGTAGATTTATTACAAAAGATTATTATAAAATTATGATTATGTGATAGGTAATTAGAGTAATTAAGATATATATTGAAAATAATAAAATGTCATTGGTTTTTTTCAAGATTTAATTCTTAAAAAAAAGAGAAAACCCCGCAATACATACAAAGTATTTAATTATAAATTAATTGTATATAGGCCAAAGGCATAACATTTTTTAATTTTTATAAAATTCAACTTTAAACAATTAATATGTATTAATTACTTGTAATTTGTTTAAAATATATTTCCGGGAATTCACGCGACAACAACTTATAAATAAAATATTCAAAATTGTTCAAGTATTCATTGAAAAATCCCATAAACATTTGCAATTAAAAGATGATGCAGGGAAATTATGAGTGATAATGGTTATATACATACGTATGTATATCAGTTCACATGGCAACTAGTTTTAATTGATATTTTATGAACATCTTGTGTAGATATGTATTTATTTTGAAATTTCCATTAGTGTTTTAATATTACAAATAATGCGGGAAATAATTAGTTTAATGTTTAAATAATATAATATGAATCAGAAATATTTAGAAAATTCATATTGATATAAATTTTAGTGATTTCATATTATTATTAAGGATTGTGGACGAAAAATTCAATTTACGCTTTAAGGGTGATTTTTTATTGTAAGTGACAAAAAAATCAGAAAATATATAAAATCACAATCTTAGAAAATAGGAGAAATGAATAATGAAAATTATTTATAGACAGAAGGATAACAGACAAAATAATATGAATTTAAAAAGTAATTCCTTACACCTTTGGATGACAGCAGAGATACAAATTAATGAATTATAGATTAAAATGTTATGTATCTTTTTTAAGTAAAACCAGCCTGAAGACCCACAAATTATAATTTTTCCTGGCTAAGGGGTGCAATCGAAAAATAGATTTTTATTTAAAATTTTTTGTTTTAGTTATTTTTGAAAAATTTGTCAGTTATTATTAACAAAAAAGATGAAAGTACTATAATTTATTAAAAAATTTCCAAAAACAGATAGGAAACCTACACGCAGAGAAAATTATTTCTCAATATGGTTGCCCCAACAACATTATTTTCATCGCAAAGATAGTAATTGGCAACAATATATATAATTGGTACTTGATTTGCTGATTTTATCTGTCAGAGTGTTGAAAATATTTAAGAAATAAAATTAATTATTTTTATAAAAATTAAACATAAAATAAATATTTTACATAAGTTGTTTTGCATTGTAAACATTTTTAAAATAATAAAACATTAAGAAACTATAGAATAGGTTGGCATTTGGGTTAAGTAAATATAATTCACTTATTTAATAAATAAAAAAATAAGATTGATTTGAAAAAATTCACAATAAAAAATATCTCAATTTTGTAAATTGCTAGTTATAATATTAAACTAGAAATAATGTTAAGTGTTTATATATTTCAATGCAAATTTAAACAAATAACCTAAAAATATATACAACAATATGTTTGCCTCTATTAATTTCAATTCAACAATATTTTGTTATTGTATTCAACCATATTATTCATTTATACATGAAGAACAATATCATGGTTGCAGATTAACTAATATTTTATTGTGACTTGACACAGTTTATCAACAAAATATGGTTGCAGCAACTTTTTTTTTTTATTTTTTTTTTGAGATTCAACCCTATCAAGCATCGTATTACACAAAAATATGGTTTCAGTTTAAACAATTAATTCTTATTTACCAATATTTTTTTTGCTGTACTTCGAGAAAACGAAAAAAATTGGGGAAGTCTTAGAAAGAATAAAAAAGCATATTGCAATCAATTTCAAAATGATCTGAATTCTGTTGGGCGGACGAGTTAAAGCTAATAATGAGTTAAAAACCTTACTACAGACAGGAATGTGAGCCAAAAAAGGGTGCACGGAAATTAAAAACAAATTTTAATTAAAAATGTCAATGTTGGTTTAATAGACGACAAAACCGCTTCTGTCACGTTTAGAAGTCAAAAGCAAAGAATATTCTTAAAAAATACACTGCAAATGAAAAGCTCGACTCTAAAGAATTTTTTGTAAAAACAGTATTTCAAAAGGCAACAATTATTAAGCATTAACTTCTTCGCCACCGAGTAGTCCAAGTACTGTGCCAAGGGTACTTTTCATACCAGATGTGTGTTGGGTGTGTTTTTTCTTACACAAATATATATTTTGTTGATCGTTTCGTTTTGTATTGTCTGCAGGGGTCCTGGTCTGGGAGCTGTCTGTTGGTGAGAAAAACTATCCTAAAAATAGAACAATTTGAATTGTACACTCTAATTTCTTGTAAGCGCAGTCCTTATTAAGATTTAAAACAAATTTTAATTCCATATAAAATAATAAAACATACATATGATAATGAAAAAATACTTAATATTGTTAAACAGATAATAATTTTATGATTAACTGTAAACGCAATTTAAAAATCTGAATCTACAACAATCAATACAAAAAAAATTGGAACATTTGTCTATCTCTTAAACAAAATTAATCTGAAAAAGAATAAAAAAAAACATATTTTTTTTAAGATTAATTCTACTATACAGAACATACACTATACATCTGTATAGTATGTATATAGATATATAATCGATTTATTACTTTGTTATCCAAAAACTAGTATGCATATATTATTATATTAAAGGGTATTTTTGATTGAGTAGTGAACTGGGTTGTATTCCTTGATTTAACGCTTATCAAAATTCTTTACGGTCATAGCTAAAACAAAAACTTACAATTTTAAATTGAAATAATTATTCAGTCATTTATGATTCAAGTAAAAATAAGAAAGAAAAAACAAGTACGTGCATTTCTTTAAAATAACTCTAACTCATTAACAAAGTCCATGTAATAAGACTATAAATAATAAAACAGTAATAATATTAGAAGTATTATTTTAATGATTAGGTTAGGAAATTAAAAAATTATTATCAATATATTATTATTTTATATAGAATAAATTAATTAATAAAACAAGAAAATTTAATACCAAAAAAATAATTATATAGTACATATGTATGTATGTATGTCTGTTATGTATTGTATGTATTGTATGCTACTGTATGTATGTATGTAGTATGTATGTATATGATGTATGTATGTATGTATGTATGTATGTATTTATATGTTATTTTTAAATAAAGCACGATATTAAAGATATTGAAATATTACTCATTTTATTTGCACATTAAGAATATCCACCCGATATGAGCAACGCACAAGTGTCCCGTTTGAAAATAAAAATGAGTAAAAAATTTTGTCTTCTTTTCAAATAGGAGGATTTTCGAAATTTTTTCGAGTGCTCGAATATGTATTTGAGGTGTAGAACACGGTAGATAAAACATATGTCGCTAAATTTAGAATCCTGATGCTATGGTTATTGAATTGTTTTTAACCATATTTTTTTGAATACACCTATTAATAATTAATCTTTTAGATTGATGCAAGAAAATGTAGAAGAAGCGCCGATAAGTCTTTGATTTTTAGTGAGATATTTTCACTGCATATTGGTGAAATATTCAAACTCCGTCCTTTGTTTTTATTTATAGAACTTCATAAGATGAAATCGATCTATAATCGTTAATACTTCATATTGCTTTGTTCAGGTCTTCAGCAAATTTTATATTTGATTATAGGAAACAGTGCTCCCTAATCATCATTGTGATAATGTGACAAAAAATGTACTTGTGAGTATTTAAAATTATTTCTGGAAGTCTAATTATATTTATTTTCCCCCAAAAAATATATTTCACACTAAAGGAACAAATATTAAAAATACTGTATTACTTCATTTGCAAAATTACTTTATCGCTAAAAGTTCAAAAGGAAACACTAAGTGCTTCGTTAGTCGTTGCATAAAAATCTAACTTCCAGACCGCTCACAGCAACATGCGTCTGGACATTTCAAGATCTTATTTACGGCAGGTAAAAATTCTCAAAAAATATGCAAAGAATAAAGAAATATCACTCAAAATAGCATTGTTGTTAGTCGAAACGACTAACGAAGCCATTCCAGGGTTAAAATTCAAATTCAAATGCATATAACCGATATTGGGGAGTAAAAATTTATTTTACCTAAAAAAATCCATTCTTTTAATTCCATTTAATTTTGAGATATTAAGTCAAAAATCGGAAAATTATAAAAAAATTGATGAATTTGAGGGACCCTAGTTTACGACACATTAAAGTTTTAAATATTTTTTTGACTTCACATAATTTCTTATAAAGTAAACTTTCAGAAAAGTATAAATATTATATGTGTTAATTAAGACAATTTTTCTATAACTTAAAAAGAACGTAACTAACTTTTTCGCAAAAAGAGAAATAAGCGAAAAACCGATCTTTTTTTCAAAATTCAAATGCATGTAACTTTTGACTTTGTAAAGATTTTCTACACAATTTTGTTATTTGTTGTTAATAAAATAAAATAAATTTCGAAAAAAAACGATAGAAATTTGGAACCGCTATAGCGACATAAACTTTACCAAGATAGATTCAAAACTAAAAACTTTTAATTTTTGAAGCCAAATATCTCTTAATTGATGTTTTGTAGATCTTGACTAGCACAATCCACTCATGTAAAAATCGGATGAGATATAACGAAAATGGATCGTTTTGAAATGTTTTGAATACCCGAGGTGTCTAACTTTAGGACCTTCTGGACCCGCCCTCGTTATGCTTTTAAGGACCAAACTTTAAACTTAAACTCTCCTACACCTCTACTAACACTCTCAAAAATTTGATGGAAATCGCACCAGTCATTTGGAATTTCAAGATTTATTTTATATGGATCGTTTTCAACTTTAGGACCTTCTTAAACCGACCCCGTTACGTTTACAACGTCCAAACTTAAAACTTAAACTCGCCTCTACCACTACTAACACTGTAAGTTTCATGGAAATCGTCATTTGGAAATTTTAGATTTATTTTCATTTTATTTTTAAAACGAGACACTGTGCACTGTTTATGTTTTTAGATTTATTTAGTTCCACTCCACCCCTTAAAAATAAAAATAGAAATAGTATTCTTAAACCCGCATACTTTTAACACCTGGTAGTAGTAATAGTTATTATTACAATAGTACCATCATAATTTTCCATTTGGATGTCATGGGAAAAATGCAACTATTCTAATGATTTCTAAATAATTAAAATTCATTTAGTTAAATGCATTCATTAAATGCATTGAATTTCAAAATGTCATTTGTGTTTGCAACGGAAAAAAAAAGATAAAAAATATAACTAAAACGCAAATAAATGCAAAACTTAATGAAATGCAATAAAAATAGAGTTAAAAAAAAGAAGGGAAATAATCTTGGGGTTTTGAATAAATCTATGGTGGTAACAATACAATGTCATTTATATATTTACAGGGTTCATAAATTCAATTTTTCATTTTAATACAAATATTTTTTATGAAAATTTTAAGGGGTAAGGAGTGAGACCGAAAAACCTTCGCACACATTTTGATTCATAAATTTTTTTGGAAGCAATATTTAACACTTTTTTTTGCTCTAATTATCTTTAAAAAGTATTTCAGTTACTATTTTGATGACAAAAAAATCAGAGACCAACTCAGTAAAAAACTTGGTAATGACATGCAGTTACGGATGCATTTACTTTTCAATGATGACAACATGCTGTCTGCATTACATAAAAGTAGAAAAGTAATTACTTAGATTTAACGTGATATAAAATCAATTAATTGATATCTAATTTTTGGAAATATTATTTTTTATCAATCTTTTCATTTAAATTATAAAAGTTATATACTTTTAGAGTCGTTAAAATATGAAAATACAATCATTTAGACAATTCAATGCTTAATTATAATCTTTAATTTGAATATATGTTTCCAAGAAATAAATTTGAAAAATATATCAGCTGTTTTTTATTTTTCCATATTTAAGTACTTAGTTGTAATCGATAATGTAAGTAGTTACAATTCATTTGGCTAATAATGACTTCTGCTATACTTTGAATAAGAATAAGTCCAAAGTAATTAGCTCTTATAAAGGCATCTAAATAATGACCTTCTGAAATGCCTACCAGTAATAATATATAGTAAATAGTTGTCACCGTGTTAAAATAATGAGTTATTCATTTAATGTGTATGTAGTGAGAAGACATTATATTAGCTTCTTAACTCATTACATGGCAAGCAAAGATTTTGCTGGGGAATATGCCCTTTCGGGTTAGTTCTATGACCTGTCCCAAAACTGTTTAAAAAGGGTGAATTTCTTCCTTCTAGGCCAACGCCATGTTAAAGTGACAGGTCTAGCTTAGAACTAGAACCAGTCCCTGTCACTTTGGACCAATCCTGTGACATGTTTTGTGTTAGTTCTTTTCCCTCTATTGAAATTTTTAATTTTGCATTAAAAATTAATAGATATATTCAAAGAAAACTGAAATAATATTCAAATTTAAATAGGATTTTATTTCTCATTAAAATGTTTAATTCATTCTATCATCCACTTAATTGATTTAATAAATTTTTTAATTGGAATTTTTTCTTTTTTTTTAATTTTTTACAGTTTTTAAAAATTAATATAATCATTTTGGTGAGAGGTACCAATTTAAGCAAATTTTTAATTAAATAAATTATTTACTTACATATTTGATGATTGATTATAGTTTTTGACTTTTTCTGTGTGTACGTTTTATATCATAACATTTTAATTTAGGAAAAAGAAACAAACAACAAAAAAAGTAAATCAAGCTATAAAAAGCTAAGATAATATAACATCTACTAAACAAATTAATTATCCAAATAATTTAGATAAAAATTAAGATAAAAAGCAATTAAGAACGTGAAATAAATTTATGAAATGCTCAATGGAATTGTTTATCTTATGTTTATTTCAAAATAAAGCTTTTTCAAATAAAGAAAAATATGAAACAAATTAAGTGCAAGAAAAAATATATTTTTAGTTAAAAAAAATGTTACATCTATCTATATAATTAATAGGCAAACACATTTTTCGTAATCCCTTTTAAGATCACACTAAACAACCGATTTTAATAAAAAAATATACCACTATAAAGATATTTTATCATAGATGTGCAGAATATAGAATTTATTAAAAAAACAAACAAATGAGCATGTCAATTTATTTAATTGTATATTATCATATGTATATACAACTCTCTCATTCAAAATATTGTCACATTGTTGTTATTTTTTTTTATTAAAACAATCGGTACCAGTTGTAATGAAAGAAATTTTATTATTACAAGTTAAAATTTTTTATTATTTTCATTCAAATTTATAAGGGCAGCGAAGAGCCCCAGGTGTACTCTCGTTTTTTTAATGTTGTTTAGATTTGATAATTTTTCTGTTTAATTCTATAAAATTCTTAAATAAAACTACCACAAAATATCCTTTTAAAAACTACACACATTGGGGTAAAAGGGGTCGAAAATGGCGATTAATTTAGAACAATGAAATCAATATTTTAACGATAACAATATTTAACGTTTTGTTTTTTAGGCAAATATAATTATTTTTAGAAAATTTTTTGGCAAAATGGTAATGTCTGTCTGTTCGTCTTTCTATACATCATAGAGTTAAAAAAGGACTGCGCACGAAACAATCCGTGCATGCTTTTAGTCTAATAACTTTGGATATGTCGAAAAAGAATAATTCCGTTAACTTGTTTACATTTGTCATTGTGCTCAGTAGCTATGGGCTAAATTTCTGAGTCAACATTAGACAAATTTTTATCAAGACAAACGTCAAAATTTTATCATGGTAAAGATTTGTCTAATGTAGACTGATTTTGTCATTATTATTGCAGCGTTAAAAGAAATTTGTCAGCGCTCGAGTTCTGACAACTTTGTCTTAAAAATGATTGGTAAAAGACGCCATCTTGATTATTTTTGGTACTATTTACATAGTTTATTATGATATACGTTTTCCCCTATAATTGACAGAGATAAAAAATTATCTGAAACTCAAACAAAAATTTGATGTTTATCTTGATACAAATTTTTTATTTTTAATTTTCATAAAGAATAACGTTTAAAATTAGAATTATTCATTCATTCTATGTAAATACATTTCCTAAGCTAAATATTTCATCTATAGAGTAAAATTTTATAAATTTATTAATATATAATTTTTCTAAATGCCAAATAAAGTAACAATTAAATATTTCAAGCAAATGGTATTTACAATAAATTTAACATTAAAGTGTTAATAAATTTAACTAATATTTTTCTTTTTAATTTTTATAATATTAGATAATATGTTATAATATTTGAAATTTAACAAGATGTGAGATGATTTTATGAAGAGATTTTTTTTATAGTTACATATTTATAAATATTTATGTCATAAGACAACCAAACTTATGTACTTTAAAATGTCTTGATGATGTTTTTAAAGATATGATCAGACCACTAAGTGACTAGTTAATTGTTCAAAGACTATTCTTAACATAGTCTTTAAATAATATAAATATAAAATGATAATATAAATATAAATGATATAAATATGTACTTACTATAGAAGATATAATTCTCATTTAGTTAACAACAAAAATTTGATATTTTAAATTAAAAATACCTACAAAAATATATATTTGACAACACTTTTTTTTAATATTAAAAAAAAAACTAACGAAATGTTTCATTAAATGTATGTACATATAAGTTAACAAGGACATGGTAAAACGAAAATAAAAATAAAATAAATAAAATAAAATTTCAACAATCAATGAAATAAACTGAAACAAATGGTTGTTACAATTGCGAAATGTACGAGTATTTTTTTTTTTTTTTTTTGCAATCTAACTTGAAATAAAAGAAGAAGAAAAAAACCCAAAATATATATCGTACAATCTATTTTTACAGTCAACAAACCGTTTGTTCATACGTTCGTCCATCCATCCGCGTACGTACCATCACTAAAAATTTAATACTTGTTTATATGTATGTTTATAAGTGTGTGTGTGTGTGTGTGTATATTAAAGATATGGTAAATAATATATAGTTTAGGTCATGGTCAAATGAATGGTCAAAAGCATGTTAAAATACAAGTAACTACTAGTCAAAATATAATAAGACCGACAACAGTCATTCATCCACACACAAACACACTCATATATATATATATATAAACACTCTTAAATATACAATAATAAATAAATGCGGTAACAAAATAACAAAAGCAAAACAAAATTTCCAGTTTTTTTTTTCAATTTCATTTCATTTTCTTTCGCCACCATCTTCAAACTATCAATTCATACAATCATTCACACAGATATCGAACGTACAAATGACAGACGACGACTTTGCGTTAAAAAAAAAAAAACAATTGGCATCGATCATACCAAAAAAAAAAATTGTAATAATAAATATGGTCCGTCTTTAATAAAACGTTGCCCTTTTATTGCCATCATTACTGTGCAAAAACGACACAAAATAGTATAAAAAAATAAAAAAAGTAATAAATAAAAAAACAATCAAATGTATATTAAAATAAATCTAATAAAATTCAAATATATAAATGAACAAGAGTTTGTTTTTTTTTTAATTTTTTTTTTAAAGCAGATGTATACAGTAGGAGAAAAAAGTTTGTTAACAATTTTCGTTAAAGAATAAAATGGAAAGTTCTTTTTCAAGCTAAAATATATTTGGAAATTTGTTAATATTTTTATGTCAAAACAAACTTTATCAACAAAATATCTTAGAAAAAACAACAGATTAATCTGACAGTTGTCAAAAATGAAGCCATATAACCAGGTGCGAATCCCTTGGAGGGAAATTTCCCTTTTTCCCTCCCCAAAATGATAACTCTTAATGGAAAATTTATACTAAATCATAAAATTTAAGGAAATAGTTGTGAAAATCATTCTATTTTCCTCCCCCAAAGACTTGTGCTAGATCGGCGCCTGCATATAACCATGCTGACTGACTAGTTTATATTATGTCTACTAAAATTTTAACTTATTTTCTGTTTGAAACTCAAAAGCATTTAAAACATATTTAAATATAAATTTGGTTGCTATAGTATTTTCTTAGTACTTATTTTTATTAAATAATTGTATCTGCCTTTACATCTTAGGTTTAACAATATGATATCAAATCTTATAGTAAGTTGGCGACATCAGGGACAATGATAAATTGGCTGTAATATAGGAAATAACATTGCAGGGAGAACATGTCACTAAGTATACCAAAGGAAATCTCTCAATAATTTTGATATGAATTTAAAACTTACTGCTGAACATGCTACCTTAACCTCCCGACAAAACTGTTATAATAGAATATATTTCGTGGATGTCGAACGGCTCTTGACTAAAAAAGGAGAGTTGAAGAGAGTGGCAACTCTACAATTACCTCAACTCAAATATTTTAATAAATACCAGAAAACCTAGATGCAATGCTGCAATCTTATCACTCTCTATGGCGAGCTACTAAAAAGCTTAAGAGACCGATCATATGTAAGCCTCCTTTACGTAATGCTAATGGAGGATGGGCAAGAAATGATACCGAAAAAGGGAATCCGTTTGTAAGTCATCTGAAAAATGTATTTATCATATTTGAAGGATACGTCTAATGTCAAGAACGTATTAAATAAAGCAGTTAGAACTATTATAGCCACATTTGGTACGTTTCTGATCATAGTCTGATAATTTTTTCATTTTAAAATATGTTTAAATTCTCATTTATTTTTTAGATGAACGGGCAGACGAACGAACGACGGACATCGTTAAATCGAAACAGAAAGTAATTTCATGAGGATTACACCAACTATTCGAAAAATATTTAATATATATATTTTTTTATTAAAAATGAGTAAAAAAAATAAAATTTTCCATTACATTTATAGACCTTCATCTTTAATTATTATTTATTTGGGAACAGAAATACGAAATTATATTTGTTTTTGTTTTTCAGTAATAATTTCTTGACCTACTGTGTGCATACACACACATAAGTATGTAAGTTTAAACAAAATTTGTCTTTCAATGTATGTATTCATATGTCGATTGTCTCTTCGTACAAAGTGATCGTGCTCTAAATAACGTCATTAGTTTTGTCTATTTTTTTTTCCATTGTAAAGTTTTATTGTTTGTTACCAAAAAAAAAAAAACATAAGCAAAAACAAAATATACCATTAATTTTGTATATTTTTTTTTTACTTTTGTTATTAGAGCTTTTTATGGTGGTATTAGTAAGTGTTTGAAGACCAAATGAAATACAAATAACAGCCACAAACATATTCACATAATAATACCGGTGGTGGTAAAGAAGAAGAAGTAGTGGAAGAAGAAGAGTGGCTATAAAGTTTAACGAATTTTTACACAATAACAATACTATCAACCAACAATCACATTAACTAAGGTTTTTGTTTGTGTGTATATATCTGAATTTATGTTCAAATCGACCTAGACCTCAATCAATGGGCATTATGTAAATTATTTCTGATGTTGTGTGTGTTTTTTTTTATTTTTATGTTGCTTCTTCTTTCTTAATTTTATAATTTTTTGAACTCGTCTTTAATGTTAAGCAATTTGAAAGATGATAAAAAGAAAAAGGTAAATTAAGAAGTGGAAGAAGTTTTGAATTTTTTTTCTATATTTAAATAAAATAAAATTATCATTAAAAAAAAAAAAACAAAAGCAAAATCAAAATCAATAATATTAAATAGCCACAATAAATTAATTTGTATTTTTAAAGTTTTTGTTTGTTGCAAACCTAAAAATCTATTTTTAAATGATTAATTATTTTTTATAAAAACTGTCCTTAATTGTTAAAAGACTGGTAGAATATAATAAATAAATAAATAAACATATGTATTAAAAACTTGTTTAAAAATGACAATCTTAAAAACTAGATTGTCATATGGTCAGAGCTGAGGTGTTTTCGAGTTGATTTGGAGGAGTACAGGCCCCTAGCAGGTCAGGGGGGGAAGTGGGTGGCCTTCCAAAGTTGCCCATCACTGGTATGTATTTTTTTAATCGCCAAAAAGAAAAGAAAATTTTACATAAAGATAGTTCTTATAAATCTCTACAAAAATACGCTTACACGTGCAAGTTATTTCCTTTAGTTTAAGAGATATTCGGGTCGAAATAAATGTTTACCTCATTTTTAGCCTAGTGTTTTTCTTAAACTTGTCGGCCTTATTATTGCCCCCAAAATTCTTCTATATTGGACAGATTCCCTACAAATATTGCTGCAAGAATCATATAATTATAAGAAACCTTTAAAAAGTTATATTAATCTAAAGTTGAAACTTAAAATATTTCTTTTCCGAAAACAAGGCAATATTTGTTCAGTGATAAAAAATAGTTTCCTGTTCTGGACTGTATCATTTTTTAATGTTTTCAAAAGAAATCTTAATGTTAATGCTTGTAAAGTAAATCCGGAGGAGTTTGTAACATTAGTCTGCCCACGATCCCTATCCAAATGATGTCAATTTTTATAATTTATTGTTTCCTTCTTTTTGTTATGTTTTCAAATCTTATAACTATTTTAATTTTGATCATTTCAATGAACAAATTCAATTTTAGAAAGAAGCTTTCTCCGAACTGAACTTTTGGGTATTTAGGATAGGAAAATGAAAATCTATTTATATTCTTCATTTAAGGACAAAATTTTTTTATATTGTACTAAAATTTCACAATTATAAGTTAATTAATATAGATTTTACTTAAGTTCAAATATTAAATTGTGTTTGTTCGAAAAATAACACCAAGTACAACAATTTTTTTTTTTTGATAAATATATTGAAAAAATTTAGTTGAAATTTTTTTATATATTATTATTTTTCAAGTAATAACCTTTCCAATAAAAACAAATACTTGCATAAATGCTTTACACAATCGTTTAGAAATCACGGACCAACCCAGCTCTGACCATGTGAAATGAATTATTTTCAAAAAAAGCGTTTTGGAACCACTGCGACTATCTAATTTGGCATATAGTTTTTTTTATTTTTTTATTTCATTTATCAATATTCAATAACCTAGTCTCTGGTCCTTAAGCGGTTACAAATTTCAATTCAAAATTTAGTCTACTAATTTTTCTATTAATTTTTATAAATATTTTTTTAATTAAATTTTTTTTTTTAAATTTTAAAAAAATTAGCAACAAAAAAGATCCACAGCACGAAGCCGATGTATATTACAGCCGGCGGCGACTACAGTCGGAGATTTTTCGGCGGCGACGGCTAAATCAGTTCTTCAACCAAGAATAGTTTCATAGTTTGAACCAAAAGCCGTCTTTTATACTTTTGAAAGTCGTCTTGGTAAATTTTACAACAAGGTCAATGATAATAATAAATAATTAAAAAAATAAATCGCGGCTAAATGCAGCTCAAAATTTTGGCTGAATTCAGCAGCCTAAATCGGCGGCGGCCAAGTAATACTAATTGAAGTCGGCGGCAGCTGTTAGTCGACTCTCAGCTGATCGGCTTCGCCCTCTGAAAGGATCAACTTTGGAATTTGATGGAGGGAGGTAAATTTTTTACATTTAACTTCTTTGTGGTGTCTTATATACCGTTAAAAGTCAACGATAATCATTTTTTTCATATGCAATTTATTTTCAGTTCAATGTCTCTACATCAAATTCCTAGCTGAAATCCATATTTTCTAAAACCAATAAAAAATTAAAACGAGGATAGTTACAATATATAATAATTTGTACTCTACCTGTTTAAATAATATTAACTCAGTTTCGCAATTAAAAGATTTTTGTTGATGACTTACCTAAAAAAGAAAAGAGAAAA
>MINK01187690.1:0-14567 GCA_001735545.1 Phormia regina
ATTGAAGGTATACGAAATATATGAGTGTACAAATAGTTTTGTCCCTAACTGTATATATGCACGAGTAAAATGTCATAATATTAGTTTACCTATATACAGTATTTTCGTGTTTTTAATATAAAACAAATTTTTATGAGTATTTTACGAGTATATGCGCTTAAATGAAAATTTTTAACAAAAACTGTTTTGTTAAAGGCCAAAAAGAGGTAAATTTAGCTTAAACATCTGTATTTACAGGAAAAAATTCAATTTACAAAAAACACTTTACGCGATTGGTGACAATCGAGACAACAACAAAACAAAATATTATCAAAAGAAATGTTTTTTTGTTTTGTTTTGTTTAGTTTTCTTTTAGTTAAAGTAATTTTATTTTGTTTACAAGATTGTTTTTGGTTTTATGTTAAGGGAAAACAGGCAACAAAACATATTAGTGGCTGTAACAGCAACAGTTGGTTGCTGTTATTTGGCACTGATATGAATTTTTTTGTTAAAATATTTATTGTACCTTAATTTACTAAATAGCATTTAAATGTTAAACATTTTCATTTTAATATACAACTTTCCATGACTTATCACCAGCAACGCCAACAACAATTGAAAAATTTAATTTAAAAAAAATAAAATAAAAATAATGAAATATTTAAAAACACCTGACGTGGCTTTCGGTAAGCGGAGTATTTAGTTTTTAACTTCACCTGTGTTTTTTATTTACTGCTCTATTTACTAGTGTGAAGTGTTTGAATTCGGTTCTGAAAACTAAATCAATATTGTGTTATTTATCTTTTATCTTTTTTTTGTTATGTAAACTACTAGAATATTGTTTGTATAAAACGTTAAACGTAATCTTAATTGTGCCAAAATGTTAATACAAATATTAACAAATTTCATTAGTTGTGAATTTAAGAAAATCAAAACAAATTTAACCATGTTTTTGATATTCTTTTGGATTATATGGTTTTCGCAAATTTTAGCCATTTCAACAATGTTTATGAGGTAAAATAATAAAAATTTTTAATTTTAAATGAATTTATATTTGGAAAAATTAATAAGCAAATTAAAATGTTTGTTAATAAATTAATTAGCAAAAGTAAATTTATTTTAATTAATTAAATTAATTAACTTTAAATTAATTAAAAGTTATGCTTTAAGTTTAAAATTTTAATTTATTCCTTATGTGTATTGAATTTATATTAATATTTATTTGTTATAATATATATTTTTATTTCTTTTTTTTTTAGTTTGCCTGATATCACTGATATACCCACAGTAACTGTAACGGAATTACCCTTGGAAGTTTTGCAACAACCGCAAAATACTTTGGATTCAGTTATAATTGATGATGGTGGTGGTGATAGAACTCCCGATGAAACAGTCAATCGTACGATTGAGGTTATCACGGAAACAGAAGAGGAAATTCATAAGGGTAAGTAGAGGAAAAAATAAAGAGAATAAATAGTCCCACAAAAAATATATTTCATACGTTTGGATAACGATATCAAGCAGAGACTGAAATGCTTATAAGTTTTAAAATAAAACTCAACAAATAATAATTATTTTTGATTTCTATTTTTTCATTCAACTTTTATATATATATTTTTAATATATTTTTTTGCTCACAATTTAAAAATTAACATAAGAAATGAAACTACCCAGCAAAAGTAATGAGTTAAGAAGCCAAGTAATGAGTTAAGAAGCCAAGTAATGAGTTAAGAAGCTAATATAATGGCTTTGCACTACTTACACATTAGCTGTATAACCCGGTGATCACATTAGAGGCAACTACTTACCTCATGTTATTACTTAGATGTCATTAGAAGGAAGAACTAATTACTTTTAAGTTGTTCAGTAACTCATTGGTTTTAAAATAATACTGAAGCATTTAGTTAAAATAAGGGGAATTGGTTGGATTTTTTAAATTTTATTAAAAAGAAATCATACCATAAATAATGTTTCAACTAAATAGATACATGATTTATGCTTCAATTAAAATATACATACCATAACCTTCCAACAGTTCTCTTCCGCTTATTCTCAGTCCGCTTGCTTGGAGTAGTTTCAATTCAGGATCTGCTCTTCGCAGAAGTCCCAGGCTAAAAATGTTCAAGATTTTAATCTGGTTTTAGTGTTATCGGAATGTAATTAATCAAATTTTCTTATCTTTAAATAAAATAACTTTAGAAGAAATGTAAATCCGGGAAATTTGTGGTAATTGAACTGTTCACTCCTCACTTTACTCCTCTGGATTTAAAAAAAAAAATTTGTTTTAAAAAATAAATCTTATTTATGATTAGAAATCGTGTTAAGTTTTATATTGTGAGCAAAAAAAAATAAAAATCAAAAATAATCATTAATATTGATTTTTTTAATAAAAAAAATTAAAAAAAATAAAAATCATTTCAGATTTCAATAGAACCGGTTCTGATGATTACATTTCAGTATGTCACACTTTGATTCGGTTATTCCTTGTATTCGATTTTTTTTTTAATTTCAGAATAATGATTATTTTCTGTCCTTGATATCAATTATTGTTAATACTTAGTGGATCTAATCCGTATGTGTTGGCATCTAATTGACACCATTTTAGTGTCAAATTATTAAATTTGTAAACGAACAGTATCAAAGACCGTTATCTTAATTTATATTATGTCCACAACCATATGGAATTTTGAATCGAATTTGTTCCCTTAGTAACACCTGAGTTTTAAAATTTTCAAATAAAAAGTTCTTTACAAAACTTATTTCCTACTAAAATTAAAAGAGAGGCTTGCTTGTCAATTTAGCTAAAAATTAGCGGATAATCTACAGCCGTATTTATAACCAAAGTTTAGCATGGATTTAACATACGAGTTATTTAAAATGTATTTCTTATCCATAGGCTAAACGCATGCTAACGAACGATCAAAGAAAGTCCTTAACCAACAGCTGTGTCACAGTAAATTTGTAATATATTATAAATGTGAAATATGTTATAAAAGTTTTTTGTGGGAAAAAATTAAATAAATTATTTAAAAATTATGCAAACTGTTAACCAATTAGACTTGAAACATTTTACAAAACTTAAATAGAAATGTCAACAAATACATCAGAGTTGATTTGTTTTAAATAGTTGGCAATCCATCACACTTTCCAGAGTTGATTTTCAAACGATTTATTGACAAATAAAAATGCATTATAAATAAACTTTTGGCTAACCCTCGGCTAAGCTTAATCGGTCTTCTAGTTAGCAGATCGTTGTATGTGATGTATACACAGTGGCTAATTTTTGTTATAGATACGGCCGCTAGTAGATGAACGGGACTTCGTAAAACCCCTTACAAGTACATACAAGAATTATTTAATTATTCGAGGAACAAATTTTTTATTCTTTTCTAAGGAACAAAAATTTTCAATTTAGAATAAAAAAATTTTCGATCAATTTTTAACGATTAATCGAATAATTTTTCAAAACTTTTTTTTTTAATTATATCGTACATAAATACCTTATGTATGGACCCTTAAGTCACAGTATTATTTAAAAAATAGCTTTTCTAAAGATGTTTATCAGGTATGTGATGAAAACGAATCGATTTTAAAACGAAAAAATGTGTGATGAACTGATATTTAGGTTTTCGTTATTAATAAAAAAAATTATATAATATTTTAAATAATATTTTATTAAATATTTTTTATATTTGCTTAAAAATAATTGTTATTTTTCAAATGAAATTCATCACAATTTTTCAAACCGTTTCGTTTTGAAAACAATCGGTTTTCATTACATAGCCCACACAGCTGTGCGTGAACCCCGACATACCTGTATGTTAGGATAAACGGAAGAAGTATTTATAAGTTAACTTTTTCAATTTCAAATAAAATTTTTGTAAAAATGTGTGTTTTATCTTTAATACAATCTTCGTTAGAAAAAAGAATTTCAATCGAAATTTTCGGTAAATGTGTATCGTATACACTGTTGCCAACTTTTTACAAAAAATATCGCTAAATTATATTCAAAAAATAGCAAGAAAATAGCTAAAATTTAAAAAAAAAAATAAAAAATTTTGCTATAAATCGCAAGACTAAATTTCCATTTTTTTTTTAAATTTAGCTATTTCTTACATTAAATGAAACCAGAAACCACATTGACAGTGTTGCCATTTTAGCACTTTCAGTGCCTGATTTAGCTTTTAAAGAAATCAAATTGCACTGACAATTTATAAAATTATGGTAAGTGTCCTTTTTACTAAATGTCATTTTTAATTGCACTTCGTAAATACGATGTTATTAGTTGTCAGTTTTAAAATATAATCCCTAATTTCACTTCATTTTTCCATATTACTTTCAACTCTGAAGAAAACCTTTTTATAAGTTTTCATTTGAACTATATTATAAAAGAAACAAAGGTAAAACTATTTTATTATCTGCTTTAAAAAAAATTTAGCATATTTTTTTACCTTTTCGCACTTTACCAATTACATTTTCTGGCAACACTGAATATTGATCTAACAGGGACCGTAGCAGTTATAACTTTATAATAAAAGTCCGAAAATAACAGTTATTTTCTGATTTTTATTTTTTCGAGCAGAAATAAAAGTTATTTTTTTCACTTTTATCATCTTTAAAACTAGTTATTAACAAACGCCAAAAGTATTCATCATTTCACAGACCGAACGCCTGTAACTAGAGCGATGAAATGTAGATCTTAGGTATGTCTACCTTTATATGGATCCAACGTTCTACCTAAGTTCTACATTTCGTCGCTCTAGTATTCATCATTTCACAGGCCGAACGTCTGTAGGTCTGTGAAATGATGAATACTTTTGGCGTTTGTTAATAACTAGTTTTAAAGATGATAAAAGTGAAAAAAAAATAATTTTTACTTTTGCTCGAAAAAATATAAATCAAAAATTTAAAAAGCATGGTACTGTAAGAAAATCGAGTACATAACGACCACAATGATGTATATAAATGTGTTGTACTATATTTCGTTATAACTGCTTTTTTGTTTCAAAATTTAAAAATAACTGTTATTTACAGTCCCTCATTTCTAATGTTGAGTTAGTTCATAATATCTGATAATAGAATTGAAATTAAGGTATAAAAAATTATTAAAAAAATTAAATAAAAATAAAACTGTTTTTTTTTTTTTTTTTCAAATAAAATTTAAAAAAAAACACACACTATGTGTGTGTAAGTAAGGAAATTTGTAATGCAAAAAACGCTAGATTTCCCGTTAATAGTTAAATCATATTTTTTAACAGTGATCGTATAAAATAAGAGGTTTCAAAAACTAACAGCTGTTAAAAAAAAAAAACAGAAATAATTTAAAGTTGTATTCAAACCCGATAATTTAATTAGCATACCTTTGGTAAATCACTTTTAACTTCAAATATTTTAATATTGGTTGGACCCCACATTAAGACTCTTTTTTTAATTTTTCAAGAAAAAAAAATAATAAATAATAAAACAGAATAATAATTTCTATATTTATTTTTAATCTGTATACATATTTTAAACTATTTTATATTAAAATCATAAACAGAAAAAAAATATATCTTAGATGCTTTTGATTAAAATTTCAACAAATTATGAGATAGTGATGCTGATTTTATTACAGATTATTCGTTACTCGGATGCATATAATTACATCGAATAAAAATTAAATATTATTACTTTTTTACAATAAATAAAAAATTTATTTGTCATCAAAAACGTAATAAAACATCAAAAATATTATTAGAATAGAGTTAACGAATAATTTATTCTTACTGTTAGCAACATTGACAGATGTGTTACAGATTAACGTGGGTACCTGCCTTGCGGCCCTACCCCACGGTGGTCTTAACAACCTTCTAAAAGTCCTATCGTTCTCTAAGACCCTACTATAATCCCATCCCGCCCCGGTATGAGTTATGCCCATACCATCTAAATCCCTAATGTCATCATAGTAAGGACATGTAGTAATTACATGCCACGAATCTTCCTGTCCCCTCCCACACCCACATTTCGAAGAGTCAGACAGACCTCTTTTATGCAAAAATGCATTAAGTGAGCCATGTCCCGTCAGTAAAAATCCAAGACTCAGGCCGAAGCCAAAATCAGGGCGTTCACGTACGAAGTCCGAGTCACGTATAAACCCATACGTTACCCTCCCTTTGTCACTGTTCGTCCAACGCGTCCTCCATCTAGAAACAAGACACTCGTCTAAGAGTGCCTCCTAAGGATGCGCCTGATCTTACCTACAACAGCAGTCAACTTGTCCCTAACATGAGAAAGATGAACCAAAAAGTTCATCCTCTCACCCATCATTATTCCCAGATACTTGAACTCAGTCGTATATCTGAGACTAAAGTTGCCAGAGCAACACTGACAGTAAGAATAAGAGTGAAATTGAGAAGGCTTGCCTACATACGATTTTTTTTAATATTAAAGAAACATTAAGAACTAAATTGTGTATTACATATCATGTATATCAGTATATCCCGAGAAGAGCGTTTTTCGAGATTTCGAAGTATGAACAACCCTAAAACGATGCGTAAAAATTAGCTGAATATGGGAAAAATACTAAAAAAAAATTTTAAATTAGTCTTCTGTTCCCAACCATCGATTTTAAAATTATGGCTCCCATATATTTTGATAAAAAAGTTTAAGTTATTTAATCGAAATGGGTATCAAAAAATTCGTAATATTTTAAAAAAAATTCCAATGGGATTTTCGTTCTCTAGAAGACTTTTGATGAACAATTTTTTAAAAAAATCTGGAAAATTAAATATTATCAACAGTCCTTACTACAATGCAATTTTTTTAAATTTTCTCCTTAAAAGGAACAAAATTATAAAATTCTTATCTATTTTTTGTTTTTCAAGACTAAAGTCAATACTATCTTTTGAATGAAATTCTCTAGACCCGTAACACTTAATCGCTAGTAGGGAACTGAAAATCAATTTACAAATTTTTTAAAATATTTTTCTCATATTTACGCATCGTTCGAGGGTTGTTTCTACAAAATTTTTGTCTACGGGACACTCTAATATACATCAAACATAAATTAAAAAGTTTTTTTTTTAAATATGGTAGTGAATTATTTTTTTAAGAAAAATCCAACATTTTCCAAAAATAAAACGCCGAAAATCCCCAAATTTGGATTTTTTCACATTTTCGTCTATAAAATCCTACTTTTCCGAAGATCCATAGATTTTGATTGAAAACATTAATCAATATATAATAGATTCATAAACTGTATTCCGTTTGTAAATTCGTATTTTAGTATTTTAGAAAATATAGACTAAAGTTAAAACTTTCATATAAAATCGATAAAAACCGTTTAAAAGTAAAATTTTTTATGTTTTTTTTTTTTTAATTTTAATTTAGAGAAAAGGGGGTGTAGAAATATTTTCGTTAAAAAACGCAAAGAATCATTATTTTTTCAATTTTATTTATTGGACTCGGTAAAGAATGGAGGTACTACAAATTTCAAACGCAAATTATTCGAAAACTATAAGAGAAAAATAGTACTAACAGTTCTACAAGAAGAAAAGATTGTGTATAACATCACCTTAAGCCCTATTAAAAAACTAATCACACCATATAAACCCAAAATATATCTAAATAGATTTTGTCTACCTTTATTTGAAATATCCACAATACCACAACTTTTTTAATAATAGTATGTGGTAACTATAGACCCTTTTTACATGGTCCAGTTAAGGTTCGAAAAATCAAAATACAAATTTTGTTTGCAAATAAAATTCAGATAAATCCCATTTCTATTATATCAAATTTAAATTTAAACTATTTTTTGTTAGTATCCAACATACTAAATCAAACAATTTCAAAATATAAAATAATATCGGAATAAATATGTAAGAATCAATTAACAAATAATAAATTTACATTATTTTAATTTGTACACAGATGAACAAATTGTAAAAATCAACGATTCAGGTGGTGGTGGAGAAGTCGCCATAGATTCCACAATACAACCCACACCAATGACTACTGCATCCACAACAGCAGCTGCAGCAGAAGAGCCAGACATAACCTCATCAACAAATAACATTCCAACAGAAACGAATAAGATAAATACCACACAAACATCAATAAACACTAGTGTAGAACAGCAGCAACAACAACAACAACAACAAAATGCTAGTTCAGCAACCTCGGCTAGTCAAGTGAATCTCACCGCTGCCGAAGAGGTTCCCATGCCGGTATTCTCCGAATGGGCACAAAAACAAATGGAAGCAGCCGAAAAACAACAAGCTCTCGAACAGGAACAAACTGTCAACAATTCGGCGCAGCGTAAAAACAATACCAATGGTAATGGTAAACCAACCGCCCTTAAAATTAGAGCTAAAAATTATGCTTCACCCGATTGTGGCGCTAAAATTATTGCCTCCAGCGCTTACACATCTAATGCTGGTGCAGTTTTGAGTTCATCAAAAGATGAATACATGTTAAGTTTATGTGGCAATCGCATTTGGTTTGTTGTAGAATTATGCGAAGCTATACAAGCGCAAAAAATCGATTTTGCTAATTTTGAACTTTACTCTTCATCGCCGCAAAACTTTACAGTGGCTGTTTCGAAACGTTTTCCCACAAGAGAATGGTCGAATGTGGGACGCTTTGAGGCAGAAGATAAACGAGCTGTGCAGAGTTTTGATTTACACCCCCATCTGTTTGGTAAATTTGTGCGTGTCGATATTAATTCACATTATTCCAAAGAACACTATTGTACTTTGTCTTTATTTCGTGTTTTTGGCACATCCGAATTTGAGGCTTTTGAGACTGAGAATCATCCAAATGAAGATTTAGATGATTTTGACGATGAGTATTTGTTGGAACAGAATACGGTTAAACATGCCGAATCGAATTTATTTAAATCAGCCTCAGATGCTGTCTTATCCATAGTAAAAAAGGCCACTGAAGTACTGGGGAAACCATCAAATAATCAAAATCAAACATTTAAAACACAGCCACAATCTATAGTATGTCGTACACCCATATATGGTTTATTCAGCTGTGCTGACTGTCCAACTTCGTTGGTGGAAAAAGTAAACAACATTTTGACGTGTGAATATTCACAACTGAATACATTGTTGAGCAACAAAGACATACGAAATGATGTGCTTAATACAGGTGTTTGTGCCAAACACTATGGTATTGATACAAAACATGTATTAACAACACAAAAAGACATTAAGAAAAGCTTTTATGTCAACATTTTACCAAACGAATATGTCGGGGCTTTGTGTCAACTACTGGCACGGCCTAAAACTCTCTGCGAAAAACCAAACAATTCATTTGTTGCAGATACAACAGAACAACACAATGAAGCTACAGAATTGCCTTCAAATTTAACAATTGATAAAAAGTTTGGCAAAGAGGACTTAAATTTACTTGATCATCCCGAAAAGAAACTTATAAAACCCGATATACCCACTTTACCCGTGGAACCGACAAAACCTACTACAAAGACTCTGTCTGAAGTTGTGGACACATCTACCGAAATTAATCTGGAAGATAATCAACAATTACCTAGACCCTTGAAACCTGAAGAACAATTAGAAGCTACTACGTTACCGCCTAAAACTATACAAAAACCTAACTTACCTGATACTAATATATTCAACGTACCTGCCGATGATTCATCATCATCATCAACAGAGACTGAAGTACCTGTTGTCGCCACCCCCGAAAACCCAACTTCAGTTGAAAACTTTGAACAATCCGCCACAACAGCTGCACCTACCACAACTCCCTCTCCTAATGTTGCATCAAATATTGAACCAGTTACTACACCGCCCAAAAGTGAAGAAGATTCTAATTCTTGGGATAACATAGAACATTTATTGACAACTGTACCCTCTACTATTGTAACCGGCAATACTGGTGGTTCTGCACAATATAATAATCAGCCGAAAAATTCTAATGGTCCTCAGTCGGAAAGTGTATTTATACGCCTGTCAAACCGAATTAAGGTACGTTTTTTTTTTTTTTTGTTTTGTTTTGTTAATATTTTTATTGCAAATATTATTTCGGTCTTAAATTTCACTTTTCCCTGACATAGTTCTGTAAGGGTAATTTTTAGTTTGTACTTTTGGTTTTGATGAACTTGGGATTTTTTTTCTTCTTCTTCTTAATATTCACTTTTTTACATGTTACATTACATGGCAAGGTGTGTGTGTTTAATAGGAAATTTGCGTGTTTTCATATATTTTATTATAGTTTTCGTTAAAGAAAAATAAACTTTGATTTTGGTTACCAAGATAATTGGCTAAAGAAAACAGGTTAAAGGAAAAATGTTTATTTGAAATAATTCAATATTACAGTAGTACAAAAATATTACAGTATGGTCAATTACTAAGCGATCATCATGAAAACTTCTTTGCACCAAATTTCATTAAAATATTGAAAAATTTAACACTCAAGATATCTATGTATACAATTGCATTTACAATATTGGTTCATATATTGGTTTACGTAGAGGGACCAGCAACCAGGTGGACAAAGATTATAATAAATCAAAACTAAAGTTTAAGTAATGTTCAAGTTTAATGTGGTATTAAGAGCTCTGAAGTAAAATCTAAAATCTTTACCTTTTAAAACATAAAAGAAAAGATTTTAAATTTAATGTTACTTTCATTTCACTGTAATGTCATAATAACCTTCTTTAACATTTTCATCATACACACCCTCAGCACTTTTTTACTGTATGTACGAACATCTAGTATAATAAGCTGACTCCTAGACAGACGAACATGTATAGTTATTTATACTTTTAGGTTTACGATACTCTTATTTACATGCGCTTTATAAAAACCTTAGATATTATTGGTAAACTAAAAACACAAACAACATACATACTCTTATAATTATTATTATTATTCTCTATTTTGCAAAGTTTTCTTTAACACACACAAACACACAATTTTACCCTAATTTTTTAGGCACTTGAGCGTAACATGTCTCTGTCCGGGCAATACCTAGAAGAACTATCACGTCGTTATAAAAAACAAGTCGAAGAACTGCAGCAGACTCTAACACAACAAATTCAAACGGTACGCACACTGGAGGAAGAAAATCGACGTCATCATGAAATCGAACAAATGTACGCCTTACGAAATACACAACTCAAAGATGAATTGGATGACCTAACATTACAGGTACATGCCTGTATTGTGGTCATAATATTTGTGGGAGCATTCGTCTTTTTAGTGCTAATGGTGGGCATACTATTCTATCGTTCTCTGAGAAGAGAAACTAAGGAAGTTTTGTCGCTCTATGATAAAAGCGCAAAGAAGAAAAACGATCCGACGATTGGAGTGACGAGCGCACAAAAGAAAATAAATCGACGTAAATCTTTTGAAGATTTTTCGGATCATCAACAATCGGTTAAGAGACGTGAGCAAGACAGTTCAAATGTTAGTGCAACTTACGACAAATATAGAAGGCCAAGTGAAGAAGCCATGTTAATACTAAAAGAATGTAAGGCTGAGAGTGCAAGAATGAGTAAGACTGAAGAACAGGAAGAGAATGCCAGTTCTCTAAATATTGTAACAACCACCCGGCAACGTAAAATATCTGTATGTTATGGTAGCAATAATAATATTAATCAAGCAAATAACCCAAGTGCCGGTCTACCACCCATTCATCCACAAAAATCCCAAATAAAGCGTAAAGGTGAAAAGCACTCATGGCCCAATACAGCTCAGGCCCAATTACAAGCTTGGCAACACTTGGAAGAACTAAATGCAGAAGATCACATAGGTGGTAAGTAATTTAAAATATAATTTTTTTATCCTTTAAAAGCATTAAATAAATTTTTCTTTAAAGATTCTGCGGAAATTTCATCATCACGATTGAGGAAACCTATTGCCCTAAATGGTAAATCGAAAAAGAAAAAAGAAACGTTAAGTTTAAGACGCCAACAATCTTCTCCCGCGGAAAATTCTGTTCAACTGAACAGTTCAGCTCCAGCCGATTTAAAGGGTGCCGAATTTGACGAACGACTAATGTTAGATGAAGATGATTTAGATAATTTTATACCCAACACCGATTTAGCGTACAATGAGTTTATGCCCGATGGCCCCCGTGGATATCAGTGTGCTAATCCCAATTCTAATGCCAATAATCCTGCCTCGAAAAAATCATCCAACAAACAGTTGGATGGCAATTTGAAAAAATCACGCCGACTTTCTTCGCCAGTTTTCTTCAAATCACCATTTACAAAAAGTCTTAAAGGTAAAATATCCAACAGCAATAAATCAAATCCAGCCCATGAATCGACATCATGGGAATGGTATCGTTTAAAAAAATCAGCTTCATCTGCATCATCTGGAGGTGGTGGTGGCGGTCAAATGATGGCCACTTCCATTTCTAATAATAGCACTAATAATGCATTTTTACGTGTCTCACCTAATGCCAGCTTGGATTCATCCTCTTTGTCAGAAATTAATTTTCCCACTAATTCTACCGAAAATTCATTTCGCATTCTAGAAGAAGCCATTCTATCATCCGGTGAAAGTGCCATTACGACAGCCACAACAGCTTCATCGTCGAATTGTAAAAAGTCGTCTTCTGGTGGCATTAGTAGTAGTAGCAATAGTAATCGGAGTTCAAGTTCAAACTCATCTACACAATCGAAAAAGAAAAATCGTAGTTTTAACAAAATTTTCCGTAAAGTATTTTAAATGAACAAAAAATAATGATTTGGCCAGACTTAGAGAAAAAAAGAACTGATCGAAGACAGGCATATATTGTAAATATTGGATATTATAATACAAATTAACAGATTTATTTCTGTTGAATTTGAATTTTTATTTTAAAACAGCTTTTGCAAACATTTTCATATATACAAAATACATGCATACATTTTTATTAAATTATAAGAGAAACAAAAAAAAGAAACAGTTTACACATTTAAGGCTGTTAGCAATTGTTAGTAACTACAAAAACATTTAAACCAGTGTATAGTTAAATACATTTTAAAAATTTATTTTGTTTTTAATTTTCCTTTTTTTTTCATTTTACATTACAAATTCTTATAATTTGTGTTCATTTAACATTTTTGTAGAAACAATACACATTCCTTTAAAAAAAATAAACATTTCTTTAAGTTATTTTTAATTAAGTCTAGTTTAGTTAACATTTGTCGCCATTTACTTTTTTAGTTTTAGTTCTATTGTAGATTTTTTTAAATGAAATAAAATGTTTATTTATTCCTATCCTATTGCAATTTAAACAATAGATTTTATCTTACAGAAGAGTGTATAGCTTATAAAATTAATTTTTAATGTGAAGAAATTTTGTTTATTAAAATTTAATAAAGAAATTATTTTCTAATCTATCAGCAACACAAACCTTATACGTATTAATAACAGACAAATAATGTTGTAAGTGTGCCTCGTGAAAAAATCATTTCTATAAAATAATAGATAAATAAATAAATCCTCATACTTCAATTTAATACAATTTTATTTATTTTAGCACATTACATTCCAACTAATCCATGTGAAAAAATGAAAAAGTTATTAACGTGGCTTGAAGACAATTTAAGTCCGCATCTTTTGGTATAATGTTTCTATCAATCGAACACAATGTTCTTGAGTTATTCTAAAATATGTTAGTGTCATATCCTTATTATTGGTGATTTATTAGACACGCACATAAAAAAGAGGCATAATGGGAGAAATTAAAGCAGATTCGTGTTTAGCACTTCAAAAGTTATCTTTAGAAAAGTATTTCTTTAACGTCCGAATTTTTCGTACATATTATACCCTACACCAGCAAAGGTGGTTGGGGTATTATGTGTTTGTGCAAATATTGTAACGCAGAGAAACAAATTTCCTACACCCACCTTAAAGTATACCGTTCGACTCAGAATCACTTTTTGAGTCGAATTAGCGATTTCCGTCCGTCCGTCTGGTTGGCTGGTTGGCTGTCCATGTAAAGCTTGTGCGCAAAGTACATAGGATCCAATTTCTAGAATAATTTCGATGAGCACTTTCGGTAAACAGTTGATCTTTTCTTTGCACGTAAGCGACAGAAGCCTATTGCCTATGAGCCCCATACAAATAGTTCTCCGAATTACAGTTTTAACACATCAAAATATCCTTACATAGTATTGAAATATTTTAATGAAATTTTACATAAAGCTAGTTTTATGCTAAGCATAATCTATGTGCCAAGATTTCATTTAAAGATCAGCGTCCAGTAATTTGGCCATAGCCTGCCCATATGATACCATCTGCTTGTCGAACATATCACTCTCTACCAACACGTGCATAAAAGTCCCGACAAAAATGTTAATATTGAATTTAATATTCGCTAACATACTTAACACATTTATGTATATATAAGTGACCCCTGCAAAATTATCATGTATGATCGGTCCATAATGACCCTAGGCTCCCATATAAGAACCGCAATGTCTGTCGGGAATCCACCAAAAAGTGCATAAATGCATTAATCTTATATCCGGGACGTACCTAGTTTTGCAATATTATGTTTTTAATTATTCTACTTAATACACAGTATTAGGTCCATTATTGGCTCTTTCCGAATCTTGGATATACATAGGTCAATGATTA
>MINK01187690.1:16827-32419 GCA_001735545.1 Phormia regina
AAAATTTTATGACATTACGACAATACGACATGATAACACACATTGTGAATCCCCCAATTATTCCAATAAATTTAAAACGAAATAATGTAGTAAAAGATATTATTTATGTATAAAAATTAAATAAAAAAATAACGATTAAGTTCCTTGTTAATTGACTTAATTTTTTCATTAATTTGACTGCAGTATACGCATTCTTGTTCTATAATCATTTTTAACATTTTTTTTTTTTTTTTTGCATATAAATAACATTTAGGTTATATAAATTTATTATTATAATTTATTATTATCATTTTTATTTGATATAATATTCTCATCACTTATTTTTCTGTACTTGTTATTTTATTCTATAAGCTATTTATTAGTATTTTTGTTTAATTGAGTTTTTTAATTTATTTTAAAATATTCTTTGTAAACAGAAAATTTTATAATAAAATTTTTAGATAATTTAAAATAAAAAAATGGTATTTTTAATGATAAAATTTAAAATATATTTTATATATTTTTTTATTTTATGATTTTTGTTAACAATTTTACATTTTCAATTTTATTTCATCTTCCATAAAATTCAAGGATTTATATTCTTTTAAACAATGAGTCACTCTTTCCATCAAATGTGGCAATGTCTTAATAGAACCTATCAAAACAAAAGTAATAAATATACACAGATGGACCAAATTCACCATCATCTATCATGTACAATGTTTAAAAGCTCCCCATTGTCAGAAAACAATTGAAATAAAAAAACGGTTAACTTAAATAAAAACTATATTTTATTCAAAAATTATTTCAGTTAAAATAATTCCTTTTTCTTATACTTATTAAAAAACATATTAAAAATACAAATACAAAATAGTACATATAAATACTGGACAAAATTCACCGTCAGGTAAAGTTAATTAAAAACGTTTATTATTTTAATATGAGGTATGTATGTAATAATTTGTTGCAAACGTTTCTGCATAGAATGTACTAACTTTTTCGTCACTTCCGGATCAATTTTCTTCAATTTCTCCATTAATTTCTCTTGAAGCACATTTTTGGAAGTAATGTGATGTTCTCGAATTCATCTATCCAAGTGGTCTCATAAATGCTCTATTGGGTTGATGTCAGGCGACTGAGGACGAGTTTTAAGAGAGTGAGGGATGTTGTATAAGATCCATAATCGTACAATTTCCGCCGTGTTCTTAGGGTCACTTTCCTGTAAGTAAGATTCAATGCCAAGTTTTTGAGCACTTTAATACAAGTGAACCTTAAGGCTATTCAAATAAATATTTTTATCTATTACTTCATCAATAAATACTAGTTCCCAAACCCCAGCCGCTGACATACAACCTTATACCATGACACCAGCACTACCATGTTTAACAGTCGACTGAATGTGTTTTTCTTGCAAAGCCTTCCCCTTCTTTCTCATTGTCAAAACACGTCCGTTTTCATCAGAGAATATTACCTTATCCCAAAAGTCTATTCCTTTATTTATGTGCTCTTTTGCGAAAGAAATGCGTTTCATTTGGTTCACCTTGCTAATCTGCTTTTGTTTGTACAAACTCTAGCATTACACTCGGCAGAATTTAGCACTCGATGTACAGCACGGGGTTGAACACCTGTACCAGTATTTTCCTTTAACATTGCAGCAATTTCGGACGAAGAAGTTTTGGCTCTTTTTTAATTATTTTTACTAATTTCTTCTTTTCCCGAACAGAAAGTCGGTTCTCAAAAAAAGTCTAAGAATGTGTCAATAAAAAAGTGTATCATAAGATAATATTAGGTGATTTTTTGATTTACAAAATGATAAATGTATTTATGTCATCGGAGCAATCATGTCATCATTTAATGTAATATTTGGTTGAAAGACTATACTTAGATGACGTGCGCAAAGAAATAAAATAATTTATATGTTGGCCATGAAACTGCTTTATATTATATTCTTTATATATTATATTCTTCTCTAACAATGGCTTGATACTTTTCGCTGCCCACCATGGGAAGAAGTTTGTGAATTTCTTATTCGTTAAACTTTTAATGTAACTCTTGTCTCGTTACATTTTTAATATCAATATTTCAAATCCTTTTTTAAGACAAGAGGGTTATTTATGTTCATTCCAATAATTTTTATTTAATTTTTTTTCCAACAATTTATTACCAATAAGTTATTTTTCATGTAATTCGGTTAAATTTCACAAATTTTTCATATTATTCTCTTAATAGCGATGTATAGCCTCTATATATGTTCGCATTCCTTATGTATCATGGCATATTTTCGTTATTAAGCGAGACTGATGGGCAAATCTGATGTGTAATGAACTCACGTTGTTTTACTTTGTTTGGAGTACTCCAGTAGTTTATGAACATTGGAAGACAACAAACATTTCATCAAAAAATAAATTAATATTATTATTGTCGTCTTAAGACCACATTTTGTAAAACGTAATGTTTCCAAACGCAAAGATTTTTTTATGAAAAAAATCAAATTAAATAAAAATTGAACGTTTGATAACATTTTGTTTTAAAAAATGAGCCCCTTAGTTAGGAATTTAATACCTGGAATATGTAATTATGACGATTTGTTAAAATAAAATATTTTATTGGGAGATATAGTTGAAAAATATTACTTAAATGTTCGAAGCATCAACTTCGTGACTTTCCTTAAAGGACTTTGTTTAAAATTTCTAAATGACTTTCAAATGGAAAATGTGAATACGTGGCAGTTGTAGGACTCTTGCCACAGGAAATTTGTTTTTTTTTTTATCATTCTTCAATTCTTTTTCTTTCAATTTGAAATTTATGACGTTAAATAATCATCATATATGTTTCCTCAGTATTCAGAGCAAGGAAGATATTGATAATTACATTAGTTTGAATTGATATTTTTATTTCGACGATTAGACGTAAGGTAAGTATTTTTTTATGAATGGAATCTTCGACGGCGAGCCGTTAATAGTAATTGATTTCATTCTTTAATTATTAACTTTGGAGGTATAGACCACATTCAATGAACTTACCTGCATAATTTGCTACCGTTTGTCACACACTATGGAAATTTTTATTGAACATGATTTGGAGAAAAAGGTTAAAATTACTTCTTCAGATACAGTTAATTTGTTACTCCTAAATTACTGTGAATCGTGCTACGGTAATTACTGAAACATACCGCTTTAATCAAATACCGCATTTCTAAGAAATTTGGTAAGTGTACCAGGCAGTGATAACGCAATCTGTCAAAAGATATTATTTTTGCAATTGTGCAAAATTTTATATGATCAAACAATAGATGATGTTATTAAAAAATTTAAAAATAGTATTTTACTAGCTTTTAAGAATCTAAAACATTGTCAGATGTCAATTAAATTTGATTCTTACAGTTACTTTTAAGATAATTACAAAAAAAGTCTAGTATGTGAAATTATGATTAAATAAAACATAGATGTGTACACAATATTGTAGGTTCCCCATATAAGAAAATGTTTTTTATTTTTGCCCTCCTAAAAAGATTTTAGAAAAGTAAATCATTACTACCCATGATACAAAAGTAAATATTTAAAACTTCTAGTTTATATAATTCTTAACAACTCTACACTTTATTAAGGAAAAAAATAATTGCAACTATTTTACAATTTCAAATCGTTCATAAAATCAGTCACATCCAACATTTCGTCCTCATTAAGTTTTTTCGTCTTAACGGTAGCATTTAAATTTCTACCCGATGAACCCAAAAGTTTTTTCCAATTTTTAAGATTTGATAATTTTTCATTGTTTGTACAATAAACAACCTCATTAATGTCCTCATCAAGTTTATAGGTACACATAGCTGGGAAAACATTTTTCAAAGATTTTAAGGCATTTGCACGTAATGCCTCATCGCGACAAACTAAATTCAATATAAATAAACCCTTATCACCGATAATGCTTTTAATATTGATTAAAACTGTATCGGCTAAGAATGTAGGTGGTGGACAACTCATACCTAAAGATAAATCTTTGCTATCCACATCAAAGAGTACAGCATCGAAGTAAATGCCTAGAATAAATAAAAAATTATAAGAAGTACATTATATACAAAATATAAAATTAATACTAACCTTCAGTTTTACAACGTTCAAGAAAAGCTAAACCATCATCTATTACAACGTGCAAACGATTATCTTGCTTAAGTTCAAAATATTGTTCGGCCACTTCTAGCATTATAGGATCGATTTCAACCGCCGTAACACGTACATTTCTATTTACAAAAATTATTTTTTGTTTTAAAGAATTAATTGAATTTGATTAAAGAATAAAAAAATGAAATTAGGAGATTCATAAAAACAAAATTACTTTTCATCAAAACATGATGCTCATTTTTTATAATTTCATTCATATTAAAAAGTTTATATAAACAAAAGTTGTATATAAAACACAATGAAAATAAATAAATATAAAATATATCCATATACTTACGGTAAAGCTTCATGTAAAAAGCTGCACAAACCACCTCCTCCCAAACCAACTACTAAAACATTTTTAAGATCATCGTTCTGTTTCGGACCTCCAGTAGCCATTTGTACACCTACTGACATATACAAATGATGTTGACACGCCAAATAACCAAAATCAATTTTTTTGCGTTCATTTTTACCTTTTGGTTTTACTGCAACAAATAAGTAAATAATATTTGAAATAGATCTTTAAATAAGTATTTTTTGTATACTAACTCGTTTTAACTAATGCTTCTGATTGTATTACAAATTGGTTATTTAAAAATATTAAACGTCTAAAAAGTTTACCATCGGTGCCTTCAACTTCTTCTATTCTAAAATCACCAGATATTTTGGAAAATCCACTAACCAAAGTCTCACGTTTACCTACATCTGAACCGAGTGATAGGAATGGTATCTAGTTAATAGGAATTAAAGTTAATAAGGAATAAAAAATATATATTATCTATAAAAACCTGTTCTTTCAGACCCATTGGAGCTAAACTTTTTATATTTTCTGATAATTCCAATTTGACAGCATCTAATGATTCATACACTTGATCCCTGTGTAAAGTAACAACAGCCATACGTTGAAATTTAGCTGAAGCTTGCAGCTTTTTACGACCTTCCGATGTAGAAAACAACCATTCGATTTCTCTGTAATAAAACATTTTAAAAAAGATACACAAATGCTAATATTACAATTTATTACCTTCCTTGTGGCACTATAAATGCAGCATATTTTCCAAAACCTCTAGTTGGTGGCTGATCTAATATATGTATAGTATAACGTGGATTATTTTCGCCTGGCTTGCATAATTCCATTGTAACTTCATTATGACCAGCTATATTGTTGCGTGCCAAGCCATTACATACTAGGGCGGCTCGTTGAACAGATGTTACAGCGTTTTCTAATTCTTGAGGTGATTTTAAACGTTGAATTTTATCACTGCTAAAACTGAATTCTAAAATCTGTAAATATTTAATATGTTTTTTATATACTTCATTCAGAGTGTTACTATGTAATTAAAAACAAGAATATCCCCTTGTTTCATGCCTATACTTACCGACATTGGTAAAGCTTTGAACTTTGTCGCAACTAAAGTAAAGACTGGCATTGAAACTGCATCTGGATTTTCGGCATTTTTTTCTTGATTTGCTCTCTCTGCATCCAAACAGTGAACAATGCGTAACATAAACGAGTTTTTAGGAAAATAATCAATAACATATTTTAAAATATGTTCCTGCAGCAACGAAATACAAATATAGCGTCCTCCAGTTCTTAAAATTCGACTAATTTCTTTAAAATACTTCTCCACCGTTCCTCTTACTTCCTCTGTGTCTTCAACAAACAAAGCATCTAATGTACCCTTATCCAAAGCAACCGAAAATTGTTCATTTCCAAATGACATCTGTGTAGCATCCATTTGCAAGAATTTCATATCGGGTCTAGAACGGCTGTTGATTTCTTGCATTTTTTTAATAGCAACGGCAGAGATATCAATATTGACAATGTCTCTATGTGAAGGACAATTAAGTCCAATAAGAATTTTTTATATTTTATGAAAAACATTTTATACAGCTACTTACTTAAATCCCGAATCATACATATCCATACTTAGTTTGGAATTACCACAACCTAACATTAGAATTTTATCATTAGATTTGACATACTTATGGATTTGTTCGCATAACTCCAAATATTCGCCATACCTAAGAAAACAAATAATTTTACAATATTTTATTTACAATTTTAAATTTTATCCTGAAGGACACTTACCATTCAAAAGCTTTTTCTCCTCGTTTTTTAAAGAAAGCATTCCAATAGTCTGTTTGTGCAAATTCTTCATGAGATTTTGGTAAAAGATTCATGGTAATTGTAATTTAATTGTTTATTTTTATAAAATATATAATTTTTGCAAATGAAAACAAACTACAACACGCGCTTTAAAATGTAAACATATGCTCAGTAATGACATTACAGTGGACTTTTGATAAATCCAGCGATTTTAGGATTAATTAAGTAATTTGCTATCTACACGAGATTTTTCCGTAGTATAATTAGAAAGAATACTCGTAAGAACAGCTGTTTTACAATTTTTTCATTGATACACCTCGCGTTACTGTCAAATTGTTTTCGTATTCCCATGAAAAATTTTTTCGTGAGTGTTTTAGTCTTCCTCTCCTTTATTCTCTCATTTTCTGTTCATAGCATTTTGACATTGTGAGCGGTAGTTTACACTAACAAAATACAAAGAATTGTTGTTTTTGTAGATGTGCGAGTACTTTGTCATTACACTATGATAATTATGCGAATACCAAAACTCTGGCAATATAGTTTCAATAACGACAAAAACAGATAAATTTTATACTCCATTTTATTTACTTATAGGTTAACAAATCTTGTTATCATTATTATTATTATTATTATTATTATTATTATTATTATTATTATTATTTTTTTTCAACGTTTAACAAACTTTCTTACAAAATATAATTTTTTATTACTACATGTGGCATATACCACTCAAACCAGTAGTACTCAATATCATTTTTCAAAAAAAAAAAAATAGTTTTTAAGAAAATTTGACCCATTTTCTTTTAAATCTAGCCTAAAATAATTAACTTATTGCTGCTGTCATTTATACATAGTACCATAATGGGTCTCAGTTTGAATATGTCTGTCTTACTGTCTGGTTGCTAAACGTACAGTAAATGGTTGCACAAATAAAGAAAAAAACTAAATACTACTTTCATACAAAACTTTAAAATATTTTACGACTTTGATTTAAATTGTTGCACAAATAAAATGAATGGATCGTAATTGATCTACATTAGTATGTATTGATATAAAAAAAACTAGATTTACATAATTTCTTATTTATGTTTTCGATTTTAGTAGAGAAACTTTTGTTTGTTCTAAATTTAAGATTTACTAAAACGATGAACAAAAAAAAACTGACACACTTATTTTACAAACGTGTTAATTAAGGAGACCAAAAAATATGTTTAACACAAATTTAAAATATATCATCACTCGTAAAGCAAATTGAAAGTAAAATGTCACAAAATATTTGTGTTATTATTAAGTTCTCACACTAAGAGAATAACACTACATTCAAAATACTCAACGGTGGTAGTCACATTGATAATTTTTTATGTTGGAAATTTGACACCTTTCGTTAGCTACTTTCCCAATAAGCGTTTTTGCTGGAATTCAAGTTGAAACCAAATTTATTTCAGTGGCAGGCATTGTATTCAATTTGTATAACACTTTAATTTAATATGATACTTCAGTAATAAGAACATTTTATATTCCAGACAAATTTGTTTTGTGAATTCATATAGAACACTTCCAAAGCTTGAATTTTCGAAACATGTTTCCTTTATTGAGTTTGAATTCATAATATTGTTTAATAACTCTACTAATAACTTGATGCGCAATTGACACCAAATGGTGCCATTTTGTATTAATTTAGTTACTAATTGACTATATCAAACAGTTCTTAATACGTATGTATATATTAATCAGTTCATTATAAAAACTCTGCTCATTTGCAATTAAAAAAACAATGAGACCAGGGAAATTAATTTAAGGAATCAATACTTTTTATTTTCCCATCATAAACTAAACACTGAAGATACAACTTTATTTTTCTTTTTATTTCTAGAAAGTCGCAAATTATTTGGTGGTTATCGTATAACACCTAAACATTGTCGAGCCACCAAAACATTACCCAGTACAGATCCTAGAGCCAAAGGTCCCACGATATGTATGTTTAATCATGAATGTGCGCAACGCAATGGTGAAGTAGTGGGGGCCTGTATGGACGGTTTTCTCTTCGGAGCTTGTTGTCAAGTTCCCAATAATCAACAACCGGAAAATACTCTCATAAATGATGCTCAAAATGCCTACTATCATCAATATCAAAATCAAAAATTACAACAGCAAGAAACCGAAACTAATAAAATTGTTTCACAGGCTTATGAAACATTTGCCGAAAATTCCGCACAACAACAGTCATTGGAAAATAATCAGGCTCAAGATACGGCATATGGACCATCTCTGAGTTCTCTTTACAATGTAGATCGTCTAGATAGTCATCAACAATATACTTCAGAACAAAGTAGTACCAGTGCGGCGGGTTCAACGGAAAATATTGCATCAAGTGTAAGTGTAGAAACGGAATCTATTACACAGACCAGTACGGAGGGACAAACAAATGCTCCCCGAGAACCACCAAAAATTAAAGTCAATAAAGATTCTGTTAAGATAACATCGCCCTCACAATCACCACAAAATGATGATTTTGTTTTACAAGTTTTGAATACCATGCCACCGGGTGAAGGAAATCATCATATTATTTTCACCACTGAAATACCCAATAAGATTGCCAGCAGTTTAACAGAGCAAAGTAGTTCTGAATCGAATTCATTTGAGGAAGAACCATCGGCTGTAACCAATAAACCTTCAGTGAAAAAGCCTGACAATCAATATCCACATAATATGCAGCAACATCAAACGCAATCTAATAACCAACAACACCAAAATCAACATACAGAAACTACTCAAAATTATCATTCCGTAGCCGATATACAAGAAACATCTGAATCTCAACAGCATAATGAAGTTGTACAACATAATTCGGAACAATTGTTTGGAGGTGTTACCTTTACTCACAGTGATATCACACATCCCGGAGCAGATGCTGACCTTATAGAAGATGATTTACAATTCTCAACAGGTTATGGTCCTCAACCCGTATTTGTACCAGCTCCTTCAAAACCCAATGAATCCTATCGCCCAGAAGCAAATAAATACACCTCAAATGTATACGATGCCACTACATCCTCCTCTTCGATTACAACACATGTTGATTCCATAGAAACCATTATACAACAATTGAATAATAACAATAGTAATCCTGGACCCACCTACAATGTTATTAATCACCATGAACAACAACAGCAGCATCATCAGCACCACCCTTCTTCTAATGACAATGGTTCGACGACAGCTACCAAGAGACCAGTTTCACATAATGAACAAGATAATACAAAACATACCGGAATAACGGCCTCAATATCCTATAATGAAATAAAGCATAATGATAATGAAAATTCTGCAAATGGCTATGGTCAAATCTCATCGTCGACATCGTTGTCTTCCTCATCATCTACTAGCGAATCGACAACAGTAAATGCTGTATATTCAGATGAGTTTGTTCTTGAAGATCATACTATGCCCGAACTCAATTACAATGATTATCAAGCATCCAAACATCCTACATCTGATTTTAATAAAATGCCTGCTATAGGTATTGCTTATCCTGTGGATATGTCTTACATGGAAGAGGGCGGTAATTTGGAGCCTGATGAAAATGCTCAAGTTTCATTTACCAATACAAATAAGCATCAACAGCAACAAGATACCCAAACTTCAAATTTTGACAATAAACAGCAACAAAATACTCAAGGATCTTATGTAAATATGCAACAACATAATAAACATCAGCAACAACAACAACAAAATATTCAACAACACAATAATCAAGCTTCATATGTAAATATTAAACAACAACAGCAGCAAAATGTTCATCATCAAGAGCAACAAAATACTCAAGCAACGCACCAGCAACAACACAATAATCAAGCTTCATTTGTAAATATTAAACAACAGCAACAGCAAAATATTCAACAACAGCAAAATATTCAACAACAGCAACAAACTATTCAAGCTACATATTCTTCACAAAACAACCAACAACAGCAACAGCAGCAAAATGTTCAAAGTTCATATGTTAATATAGCACAACAACAACACGAACAACAACAACCTAACATACAAGCTTCATATTCCTCTCAAAATAATGAAGAAAAACTGACCGAAATCAAACCCACTGTACAAAACCATGTAGCCGAAAGTCATCAAAGACCTATTGCATCCTATATAGGAGTGGTTACTTCGCAAAACTACAACACTAACCCTTTGCCTAATGAAGTTGTAGTTTCTTCTTACACCACCAAAGTGGAAGAGAATGCCGAAGTTTCAACGGAGTATAAGCCCATTATAACGACTAATAAAATCACCACAACTTCCCATAGAACTACAACAAAGCCAGTGAAATACACGAGCTCGCCTTCACACACCAATCGTCCAACTTTGGTAACCAAAAGACCCACCAACAAAAAACCCACTAAAGCCAGCAATCAACGTCCTACAACAAACTCATATACAACAACGAACAGTATTACAACTCAACAATATTATTCGACTACACCCATTGAAACCAAGACTCCCTCACCAGCAGAACCTTTATATTCCAGACCCACACCATCGTACAATCAAGGTGTACAACAAGACTATATCATTAGTTCAGGTTCCACACCAAAACCCGTTGTTACACGTAAACCTACAAAAAAACATACATCTAAGCCAGCCTCGACTAGCTACATAACCGGACCTACCACACCACGACCACCTGTAACTCCTCAATTCCAATATGATCAAGAGGTGCCAGTAATACAAGCCGATGATAAATTGGATTCATTTGTCCATAGTACAGCTGAGAGTTTGGCTGCAGCTACTCCTACTCAAGAAACTTTGTCTTATGATCCACCTGTATTTATTAGTGGTGGGTCTCAAGTAAACAACAATCAACAAAGACCTCAGTACAACACCCACAAGAAACCAGGTTTTGTTAAAGTTCAAGCTACACAAAGACCGCCATCACCTACAGTGCTTATCACACCAAAACCTACCAGTTTGCAAACCACAGCCAGTAGTTTTACCTCACCCCAATATACTACTCCTTTGGCAGGTTATGGCAGCACTTCCTTTGTGTACAACTCTTTAGTAACCAGAAGACCTGATTTAGGAGATAATTCCGCTGGCGATTATATGGGCATTAGTACAGTCAATTCCAATGATTTCGACGATCCAGGCTATTATGGTTCTAATGGCCCTAATAAACCTAGCAGACCAGCTTATGTCTCAGCATCTACTGAAACTGTTTATCCAGTACCCACAGATGACAAACCCGCCTTCCCTGGTTACTACGGACCCACCCCTATTTATCCTGCTTTCCAAGTTCCCGGAGAAAAACTAGAATCACCCATTGATGAAGCCGTCTACACCTCACCCAATGATTTTATTAATTTCCCTCCAGTACGTAATCCAAATCTTAATATGTCGGCCACTTCAAGTGCGGTAACTAGTGACTTGGAACTTTCAACTCCTGCCTTTGTGGAGGACAGTGTTTTGAAAAATAAAATGAATACTTTGGTGCACAAAATTGTGGAATCTCTGCAAGGCAACTTCGAAGCATTAGCCGATATGATAGACGAAAGCAACAATACAGCACCCGTACAAACGTATCAAGCATCTCCTCTAGGCTCAACGACAGTAACAAAAAAACCACCCACTCGAAAGCCCGTAACAAGACTAACTACCGTCAAACCCAAAATCACCACCAAAAAACCCATTACCAGAGTATCTACTAAGGCTCCTACAAAAAAACCTCCTTCTACTAGAAAACCCGAAACAACTACTAAAAGACCAGTAGTAAGACGTACAACAACCACCACTCGTAGACCAGCAACCAAAAAACCTACACGTAAACCCACTACCACCACTAAGGCCCCAGTTGAGGATGAGCTGGTCGATGAAGAGGACGAGGAAGATGTTAATCCTAGTGACAATGAAATTGCGGACGAAGAATCTTATGGTGCCAGTGCAAGTGGACGTAAAATACGTAAGTTTTTAATGTGCAATTTATTTAAAAAAATAAAGTGAACAAGATGGTTAGATTGGCAAATTGGAAATTTCTTTTCTTCCTAAATCATTCAACTCAATACTAACATTAAAACGAAAAACACTTTTACTGCACTCTGTCCCACACTATAACTATCACTTCATTCATGTCTATCTAATTCACCAACTTCAATTACTGCAACTGCTACTATTACGACTACTCCAACTTCTACTAATAGTACAACTACTTAGTCATCTAGTAGCCATTCTGTAGTCTTCAAATTTCCTCTCCCAAACTTCCAACTTTTAAACCTTAATGTCCCTGTAATTCCAATCCTTTACTACTTCCTTGGCACTTTTAAAATCACATCTTTGTTCTTACTGTACTACTTTCCCTTTCTCCTAACCTAAACATTTCACTCCACATCAACAGAATGCGGCATGAGACCACACGTTAAATCGGGACGTATTGTGGGTGGCAAAGGTGCCACATTTGGTGCTTATCCTTGGCAAGTTTTAGTACGAGAATCTACCTGGTTAGGTCTGTTTACAAAAAATAAATGTGGTGGCGTTTTAATAACAAATCGTTATGTTATCACAGCGGCTCATTGTCAGCCAGGGTAAGTTTTTTTGTAACTTAAGAGATCGAAGGTTTTAATTTACTTCTTATTACATTCTTAAGCTTTTTGGCATCTTTGGTCGCTGTTATGGGAGAATTTGATATATCAGGCGATTTGGAAAGTAAACGTGCTGTCACCAAAAATGTTAAACGTGTAATTGTTCATCGTCAATATGATCCGGCTACTTTTGAAAATGATATTGCTTTGTTGGAACTTGAAAGTCCTGTTACTTTTGATACACATATTGGTATGTGAAGTTAAATTTAATTATTATTGTCTGAAGTTATTAATTTGTTAGTATTATTATCATTTTAGTACCCATTTGTATGCCCTCGGACGTTGCTGACTTTACGGGTCGTATGGCTACTGTTACTGGTTGGGGTCGCTTGAAATATGGCGGCGGTGTACCTTCGGTATTACAAGAAGTACAGGTAAGTTCATAATATTAATATTTTTAGATAATTTTTACACTTTATATAAATATCATTGTAATAAATTTTCAAAACACCTATGAAATTATGTACATACATATTTCAATATAATTATTACAAATACTAGGTAAAAAGAAATTAACTATAAATAATAATAGTGACATATTACGTGCTTTAATATTCATTTAAATAATTATTATATATCTATTCAGTCGTGGAATATTAAGATTTTATTAAATAAAATTTTTTTGTCATATTTTCTTTGTTCAAACATATAATTTTATACATTTCGGATATTTTTCAAAATATTGGAATATAAATTGTATTGATGTACTTATTGAAAATGTATTTTTGAAATTTAGCTGCAATTTTACGCCAATTCGCTACTTTTTGATATATTTTTGCTTTTGAGGACATTTATATCCTCTTTATTTGCCATTAAAATTAAAAAAATACTATTTGTGCAACTAAAAGGTTAAATTAATACACATATCGATAGTATTGAAAGATACCTTTCCAATGATATAGTAAAGTATAATTTATGATGAAAAATGTCCAAAATTATTAAAACTTTAATAAAATACCATTGAAAATTTTACTCAAATTTTAATTTCGCGAAAATAAAAACAATTATTAAAATATTTTTTGTTCAATATGTATTAGACTACGTATGTTGCAATTTTTTTTTTTACAGGAAACTAAAAATTATGTATACTGTCCTTAGAAAACCATATTAAAAATATCCTATCGAATAAAAATATAATTGAGTTGGAAATGGGTTTAATAATCAATATTCAAAAATATATATTTTTTTAATTTTTTAAATATTTATAATAATTATTTTTCATATTAAAAAAAACTTTTACGAAATTTCGAACTTAACTTCGGATTTTAAATCTTATATATTATTAATTTTCCCATACATTTTTTATAAATATATTATTATTATTATTTATAATAACTATAATTAAAAAAAAACTTTAAATTCCATAAAATCTTATTTATAATGTGGTCTATCTATAATAAAATTGTTTTAGGTTCCTGTTATCGAAAATAGTGTGTGCCAGGAAATGTTCCATACAGCAGGTCACAATAAGAAAATTTTAAATTCCTTCTTATGTGCTGGTTATGCCAACGGTCAAAAGGACTCATGTGAAGTAAGTTGAAAAATTATGAAAACGAATTCACTCATTAAACAAAAACTAATTACAAAAATTAAAAAAAAAACTTCTGCAGGGTGACAGTGGTGGTCCTTTAGTTTTACAACGTCCCGACGGTCGCTATGAACTTGCCGGTACGGTATCACATGGTATCAAATGTGCTGCACCCTATTTACCTGGTGTTTATATGCGCACAACATATTACAAGCCCTGGTTAAGAAGTATAACAGGAGTGAAATAAACTAACCCCGTTAAAACTACCTACCCTTCCCTTCCATTCTCTAGCTTTCAACGAAGGAAATTAAACCCAATATATTCCATAAAACACAACGAAATATTTTAAAATAAATTTATACAATTACGAACAATAATTTAACAAAAAAAAAAGAACGAAATTCATAAATAAATTAAGGTGTTTGGTTTAGGAAAGTATTGAAAATATACAAAACAAATACAAAAAATATAAAATGGGGCATCATTTAAATATTTTTTTTTTATAAAATATTTATTGATATTTAGTTAATTAGTTTAATAAGTAGTTTAAATATTTTTCGAAAGTTTGCTAAATTGGCAAAAAATATTTATTATACTTTAATTTATTTATTGAATTTAATTTATTTATTTATTTATTAAATTATATAATAATATTTATTTATTTTAGTTAATTTTTATTATTGTTTATATTTAGTTAATTTATTAAGCATGTAGTAAAATTATTATTGAACAAAATTTAATGCCTTTCTAACAAAAGAAACTTAATTGACAATCTTTCTCTGTCTTAAATATTGTCGAATAGATTGTTGTAATTTTTAATTAAAAAAAAATGTTGCTGAAAAAGAAACATAAACAAACGAAAAATAAAATCGAATTGTAAATTAATAAAGAAAAAAGTGATTTTATTTCTATTATAATGGTGATCTATTCTAAAGTGGTAAATATTTATAATAATTAAAATTATATTAAATGAGTTATTCAAAAGATGAACCAAAGAATTTTAATTTAGGATTGATTTTAATTTAATATAAAAAAGACAATTGTAACATCACAATTGAACGCAAAATAATACCATAGTATAATTAACGAGAGAAGAAGGTATAGTCGGTCAATTGCCTATATGTACCAAAATTCGGGAAGTAGACAATTATGGACCTATACTTGTATTAAGTGGAAAATA
>MINK01187690.1:32440-48204 GCA_001735545.1 Phormia regina
TTTATGCAATTTTTGGTGATTCCCGAAATTGGGTCTTATATGGGAGCTATGGTCAATTATGGTCTGATCTTCATGAAATTTTGCAGGGTCACTTATACTTGTTATATGCGTCGAATATTAAATTAATATTAACATTTTTATGGGATTAATGCACGTTAAAGTGATTTTCGAAAGAGTACTTCATATGGGAGCTATGGTAAATTATGGATCGATCTTGATGAAATTTGGCACATAGATTTATGCTTACGTAAAATTCAGGGAGAACATTTGAATGGGGACTAGGTGAAATAATGGACCGATCATGAGCAAAATGAATAGGCTTCGTCCTTGTGCCAAAAAAATCATATGTACCAAGTTTCATCAAATTATCTCTTAAATTGCGACCTGTACTTTGCGCACANGCTTTACATGGACAGCCAGCCAGCCAGCCAACCAGACGGACGGACNNACNTTAAATCGACTCAAAAAGTCGAACGGTATACTTTCTGCGTTACAATATTTGCAAAAACACATAATACCCCAACCATCTATAGGGTATAAAAAGTATACTCGTAATAAAAGCTGTTTTACAATTTTTTCATCGACATACCTCGCGTTATTGTCAAATTGGTTTTGTATTCCTATGTAAATTTTTTTCGTGAGTATTTAACTTTTCCTCTCCTTTATTTTCTCATTTTCTGTTCATAGCATTTTGACATTGTGAGCGGTAGTTTTACACTAACAAAATACAAGGAATTGTTATTTTTGTAGATGTGCGGGTACTTTGTAATTATACTATGCTCTCTTCTTTTATCGAATTTGACACTCTCTGTTACATATTACTTTGAGTCTACATTAGGCAAATTTTTATTAAGACAATCGTCAAAATTTTATCATGATAAGGATTTGTCTAATGTAGACTGAACTTGTCAGTATTATTGCAGCGTTAAAAGAANNGCGGTAGTTTTACACTAACAAAATACAAGGAATTGTTGTTTTTGTAGATGTGCGAGTACTTTGTAATTATACTATGGTAGATACTTAGCTCGAAAAAATTAAAAAAAAAGGATTTCACGTAAATATTTTATATTTAACGTTAACACTAACATCATGTTACTGATAAATGTAGTTCGTTCAATTTGATATTAATGTTAATTTTTTCGATGTTAACATAGCGTCCCACAAGAGATTTTTATATCATGATATGTAACAGAAAGTGTCAAATTCGCTCTCTGAGAGAATTATCCCACGTGTAGACTAAAATATTAGTATTATAAGAAATATTATGAGATTGTTGTGATAAGATATAAGATTTACTGTCAAAAAAAATACACGTACGCAAAAGTTTGTGTGTGCATGTGTATTTTAAAAAGTACTTAAAAACAATGCTTTTTTCGTAAAATTATTTTATTTTAAAGGTTATTCTAAAAATAATTTCATTAAAATTGTCCTAAAAAATTTCGGATTTCTTCTATAAAAGTACATGTTTACTCTGTGACTGAAGTGAAAACAATGAAATCTTATAAGATTTATTAGAATACGTTTACGCCTTGTTTAAGATGTAATATAATACGAGAGTGCACCTGGGGCGCTTCGCCGCCCATATAAATTTGTTTTTAATAATGTTTTAGGGAACTAGTGCTTAATAGTTAATTATTCTAATTCTAATTCTGTATGACTTCTAAATCATTTCTGAGATCGAATTAATGGTTCTCGAATGATTTCCTAGAACTGTTTAAAAAACATGTATAAAAAAATTCACAAATTTCAAAAATTAAAAAAAAGTTTTTGCAAAATTAAATTTATTTTAAAAATGTACTTTAGGAAATAGCCCATTAGAATAAAAATTAAAAAAACTTGTTCTGAAAAAATTACCTAACGCTTCTATAGAACTACTGTTGAATGTGACAATTTGGAACAAAAATCATTGATTAAAGAACTAGTTCTAAAAACGTTCCATAGAATGGGTACCGGCTAGCTAGAACTAGTTCTGGAGATGACAATTTTAAACAAAAATCATCGGTCGTAACGCCAAAGTAGAACAAGTAGAGGCTATTTTCATGGGTTATGGAACTATTTGTAGAACTAATACAATTTTTCCTGGGGTGTTTTAATATTCAATATAGTTTTTATTACAGACAATAATTTGTTTAAGAGTAACCGATTTTATGAAATTATAAGTTTAAAAATGGTTTGCGTGCACATTATAAGATCGGGAGAGTTATACAGACCGTACTCAAATACAGAATGTGAAATGGGTGGTATATTGACTTTGTCATTTCGTGTGTAACATGTCGAAATAATCGTTTAAGAGCCCTGGGTCCAAGTTCGATTCTGAGTCGATCTAACTACATCTGTCCGTCAGCTTTCTGCAATCTCCAAAAATGAGCGTGATCCATCCACCTCACGATTATGGTAAAAAGTCAACGAAATTTTCTACAAATATTTCAGGATCAATGTAAAATTGGAAAGAAAAATGACGTCTGCCCAGCTCCTATATAATGTAATATTTGATAAACTTAAACGGTCGAGCCGAATACAACCTAGAAAAACACCCCGAACATAATTTACCTCCTACAAATAAAACTACATTTTACAAACCATTTAAATATACAAATTGAAAATTTATTTCTTTATTAAAAAGAACAATACATTTTTTGTTATTATTTTTTCAAATTATTAACTTAATATATTAAATTAAAAGGCAATTTTATGCAAAAAGAAATAATTTCCATAAAACATTTATTTTCTTATTAAAAAGATGTGTTTTTTTCTTTTTTATTGTATTTATTATTATATTGTAGTTGTATACTTTTGGTTAAAATGTCAAACTGTAAATAAAATCTAAATGAAAACTTAGTTTATGGCAGTCTTGTGTGTTTCCAAACTATATGGGTAAAATAAAAACGGAACAAAATAACAAAAAAAAAATTTGTGCAAAAAAAATCTTTTTTTTTTTTTTTTTTTTTTTTGTAAAATGCATTAGAAAACAAAAATAAATTTTATATAAAAACTATAATTATATATAGAAAATGTATACAATATGTGTTTTTTTTTGTGTTGTAGTGTATGTTAGGAAAGTGTATATAATATACAGAAATTTGTTTTAAGGCAAAAATAAAAATAAAAAACGATAGAATTAAACATAAATTTGCCACTTAAAAGAAAAAGTCTTAAATTAATAACTTATACTAATAATATAGATAGTATAATATAGAAAACTTGTTTTTATTTAAATATGTATATAATAAATATTATAAAATGTATTTTCTATATACAAAAGGGAGGATGATTTTACACAATCGGGTGTTTAAATTAATTTCAGTTTTTTTTTTAATTTTTTTACATAACTTTTGTTATTAAACTCATTTACGTTTGAAAGGAAATGGATAAGATTCAAATGAAAAATTTTTGGTTCACAGATTTAATAGCTGTTTTAACTTGTTTTTAATCTTATAATAAATCCAAAAATTATTCTGATATGAAACTTTCCATATATACTTCATATTTATATACGTATATTTTTTATTTTAACTATTATAAAATCTTATATACAATTAGAAACTTAGAAATGGTATATTGTTTAAAATAATTATTTTTTTAGATTACTACTTAGGTACACCTACAAATAAGTTAAAACTTAAGTTTATAATTTCTGGGATTTTTTTTTTAATTTTTAATATATATTGTAGGATTTTTGTTTACCAATTCAATGCCATTTTTATATTGTATAAATCTAAATGATTTATCTTATAAATATATAGAATTTATTCATATAAGATCCTAAAATTAGCTGCCTTATTTAAATAATATAGTACACACACATATATACACTGTCGGACAAAATAATGTGCGGTGTTGTACTTGCTATTTAATTCGCAATAATTCTATTCTTGATGTAGTATGGATAACTTTTTTGGTGTCGATGTTTTAGTGGTTTATATTGTTTAAATTAATGAGCAAAAGAAGTTTCTAAATTGTTTGAATTTCGTGTGTGTGGTAAAAATGTGGGCTAAATCGTGGATTTTATACAACAAAATAAAATTACAACTTTCTAGTTTAACTTCCAATTTTCTATTAGTCTATTAAAAACGGATGTGGAACATTGTTAAGAAACATTGAACATTTTCAATATTCTATTCATTTAATTATATTGCAATTGATATTACTATCAAAAAAAGTATATATCCGCACAATCTTCGACCACAAACCAGAAAGATGTCTTTGTTACAGATCGGTAAAATAGTCCCGTGTTATAAATGTTTGTATATTAAACAATCGTATCTATTTAACTTCATTTTACCGATCTCTGACTAAGAAATCTTTCTGGATTATGATTTAAGACTAATAATAATAGGAACGGAAAGTAATAAGAATTGGAAGTTAAACTAAAAAAAAGTAGAACATTTCAACCACAAATTACGATATACAAATAATGTAGAAACTTCTTTTGCTTATTTGATTAAACAATATAATACAACAAATACCTGAACACCAAAAAAGAGTTCCATAATACATCTGGAAGACAATTATTGTGAATTAAATAGTAAAAGTAAAAAACCACACTTTATTTTGCCCAATAGTGTATATGAAGTTATAAATTAAAAACAAAAAAGAAAAAGTTTTTTTATAATTATTCCCTTTAAAAGATTTTTTTTTTTTTTTTTTGTTTGATAAGAAATTATGTTTTCTATTTTTCTACAAGGTTTCATATACAATCATACATACATTAAAGCTTAACAAAAAACAGTTCCTTTTTATTTATAGATATACATAAATCTGTATATATAAAATATGGAGTAGGTTGATGATTATGATGGGTTTTGGTGCATTATATGAGTAAATTAGTGTAAAATGGGAATATAAGGTAAGGAGGAATTTTTATGAATTGGAATGATTATGATGACTTCTATTGTTGTAATAATTATAATAAGCAATTAGGATGTATTATGGATGATGTAGGTGAATTAATTGTTTTTCTTAAGGAATTTATGTTCATTAGATTGTTGATTGACAATCAGTTTTTAACTTTATCTTCTACACTTATATTAGACAATGTCTTTTTTATTCTAAGAGCAGTCAAACGTGCTACTGGATTTGGATACCAGCATTCTTTCATTACTTTGGCCATACTGTGTAGAACTTCGGAGGCATGCCAACGATTAGGAATGTTAGGACGCATTTTATCAATGCATACAACCTGAAAGTGTATAAAAGTAATGTATTTTTAACATAAAATTTCATTCAATTTAAAAAAAAAAAAAGTTAAATGTATATATTATGATACAACTACGAACAAGTTTCGACATTTATTTTGTGCACAAGGTTTACAGGGCCAGTCAACAAGATATAATTACGAACATCAGAAAGTGATTCTAACTCAACCGTTTACAAATATGCGAACAAATATATAATAATCTAATTTTGATTGTTTTACAAAAAAAAAAAACATAGTTTTGACCAAAAAATAAATCTTTCAAAAAAAAATTATTTTCCAATAAAACATTGCCCTAAAACAATTATCATAAAAAATCTCAAAAAAATTAAAAAATAATAATTTTTGTTGATATTAAAAAAAAAAACGTTTTTTTTATGAAATGAACAACAAATCATTTTTTTTTTTTTCATAAAATAATTCAAAACATACCTTTTTCATTTCCTCTATGCTAGGATCTGGTTGTACAACATCATAATAGGGCAATTGATATTCATCATATATCATGCCCATATTACAGCGTCTCGCTATCTCCCACAAAATCAAACCGAACGCATAAACATCGGCTCTTTTATAAGCATCAAAATGTTGGGCATTCATCGTTTCATCCAAAACTTCAGGAGCCATATAACGCTTTGTGCCCACCCGATGTGTAGAAGGAATATCTACGGAATCGTTCTTCTCCACATGCCTTACAGCCAAACCCAAATCACCAATGGCACAGGTGAGATTGGTTTTGACTAAAATATTTTTGGATTTTAAATCACGATGCGCTATGGCTGGTTTACCGCGCGTACCCACAATATCCATATGAAGATGAGCCAAACCAGTAGCTATGGACAAAGCCATGTTAAGCATGGTCTTAGTGTCAACGGTATGTGAGGTTAAATAATCAAAAAGTGAGCCATTTTCATGGTAATCAGTGACTAACCATAGTTGTGTCCAAGTGCCATTATCTATTAAAATAAATTTAATTATAAATCAAATTTTCTTTACGGAAAAATACATTTCAGGAAATACCTTTATTATCTGCTGCTATGAAACCTAAAATATTTTCATGTCTTAACATGACAGTCTGATAAATTTCGGCCTCTCGAAACCAAGAACACTCCTCACGACTAGAAAATATTTTCACTGCCACATTTTCACCACGCCAACGGCCACGCCAGACTTCGCCAAAACGACCTTTGCCTATCACATGACACAACTGAATTTGTCGGGCTATAGAACGTTGTACGAGTAAAGGCAGACCCGCTATAAATGAATTTAAAACATTAAGGAAATTTAAAATAACATAATAAATTTAATTTAATTTTAAGCAAACCTGATCCAGAACCCGATGTTGTCATTTCTATAATATCCTGTAGGGTGTTGCCATTTAATATGGGATCGTATACAGAATCTTCGGGAGCAAACGGTCGTGCTCGATTGCCCTGTTTACGTTTTTGCCAGAAACACCATGATAAGAACACCGAAAGACAGGCAAATAATGTTGATCCGAATATAATGGCGACCAGCACCCAAGTGTTTATGCTCTCCTCCGTTGTATTATCTATATATTTTGATGTTTTTTTTTTAATGTACTTTGTTCTTGTAGTTTATTTTATTTTAAAGATTTTTTTATTTCGTTCTTTTAAGCCACCACAATATTTTTTTTTTCTTTGAAGCCATTAACATAAAAACTCATGCAATAAATTTTTTTACAAAACATTTAAATAAAAAATAGCGAAAAAAATATTTAAAGCCAAAATAGAAATTAACGAGCGAGTGCATTAAATGGTTAGTAAAAGTGGGTTGTGTAATTTTCTTTTTAGGAGACATGAATAATTAAAATGCCAGAACAAGAAATTATAAAGCCAATATTAAAAAAATTAAGATTCACCAATGAATTCATGAAGTATGTAAATTAATTGTATGTATGTTATAATTTATTAAAATAAAGACAAATAAAAAAGCATACTTAAGATTTATAATGCAAACATAAATTATGTATGTATGTGTATTTATATACAAAATATTACATTTTCGCAAATTCTCATTTATACTCTCACAATTGCGACATTCAATTTCATTCATTCATGCATCAATCCTATATACAGTACGTTTTAAAGAACTAACATTTTTAACTGCTATGATATGACTTTAGCAAAAAAAAAAAAGAAAAATAACATTATATAAAAATCTCTTTAAATTTCGATTTTTTAAACAAAATTATTTACATTTTACTCCAGTTATATACAGACTTGGATTCTTTTGCTAGAAGTGGAGTCTTCTCAGAAACTAAATAAAAAAAAGAAAACTTAAATATACTAACATAACACATCTTCCTTAATTAAACTGTTATAGCAAAATTATATATCAGTTTTCAAAGTTAAGAGAATTTAAGAACATAAAAATGTTGTGGCATAAATGAAAAAAACATTCATTGTATTATTTAAAATATTTTTTTAAATCTTCAAAGAAATTTTAAGAACTTCATAAATTGCTAAACAAAATAAAAGTAATAACCAAAATAAAAATATTTCTTTTTATGTATTTCTTTTCGAAATGTTGCAAACGGATTTTGAATTCATACAAATGACATTAAAGGCTAAAGGCCATGTAAATATTTGTTATTTTAAAAATAAATGAAAAACAAATTTAAGATAAGGAAGCAAATTTCAAAAAAAAAAAAAAACCTACTAATTTCATAATAAAAAAATAAAATAATGTTCAAGCATACATAAAGAGTTTAGTAAACCTTTATCAAACAAACATTATTATTATTTTTTTTTTTTTGATACAGTTGCGGAACTTAATCCGCACTTTTATGTCTTTTCTTTAACAGCAGAAATTCATTTATCCCCGTTTTATAAAACGAAGGAAAACAAAAATAGTTTCGTCAAAATGTAGGGAAAACAAAAAACAAATTCAATTTTTTCAATATAAGTTGTCGAAACGAATTTTCCGTGGTCGATATATTTCAATTTTTCAAAAAGAATTGTACTAATTTTCAAAAGCTGTTGGGAGTCTATCACGATACTTACAGAGAACATTGAAAATGGTTCCATTCTTTTCATACTATGTATATATCTTTAACGAATTTAAAAATTTTATTCACTAATAAAATTCAACATAAGAACATAGTTTCATTTTAAAGGTAATTTCATTACAATGTGAGCTACTTTTTATCTGTTAGTCAATAATAATTGTGACATTAATAAATGTACCAAATATTATTATGAATACCGTTTTGAATGATATTATTTTTTAATTGCTATATTTAGAGTTGACAGTTTCTTATATATGCATTTTAAACCATTAAAATCGGTTAAAAACTTTTAGAGATATTAAAGTTCAAATTTGCGATTTTGTTTTTACTTTTCGAAAAATGAAATTTGGGAAAAAATCGATGCAACCTTTCTACTTTTGCAAAGTTTCATTTTCTGAGATGAATACCTTTAATAATTACATAAAATAATATTTTACACATCTTTTTCAAAAAATTTCAGAGTAAAAATGTAAATATGCAACAAATGCTACCACTCAGTAAAAGTGTGTACTTTGCAAGGGTCTACGTAAATTAGAATTTCTAAGGTAAACCTTTATTAATTTTCAAAAATGAAAATCAACTAAAAATATACAAATTCGATATTTTGAACACAAAATTTCATAAGCAATTTTCAAAAGCACCATAAATTTTGTCAAAAAACAAAAAACAGAGATGTATAGTAGTGAACCTAAATATGCAACGCTAGGCTTTATGATTTTTATCGTATTGCTTAGGGCTATAAAATTATTAAATTAGCCAACTATTGCATCTGTATAAATCGGAAATCAAATCACTAAAATCCGTTAAAAACTTTTGGAAGTATTGAAGTTTAAAGTTACGCACTTTTACGTTTTTTTTACTTTTCGGGAAATGAAATTCGTGAATAAATTCGCGAATTTTTCGAAAATTTTTGCAAAAAAAAATCTAAATATCTTTTTAAGTGAAGAGATAACTTAGGTGAATAAGCTCATTTTTCCTTTATCTTGCAAGATTGCTCTGCAACTCTTCCATACATTTCAATTTAATCCGAACAGTAGTTTTGGAGATACAAATTTATTACTAACAAATTTGCATTTAACCCCACTGTGCAACAGGTCCCTTTATATGTAAAACTATATATTAAATGTCTGAATAAATATATTAAGCTTAACATTAGTCTTTAATTCTAACTGTCATGGTTTAAGAAGATTTTAATTTTATTTTGCTTTAATACAAAATTAAATAATTAAATATAATGTAGGATATATCCCTTTAATATATTGTATTTAAATAAGTATTAGTATCGTCAACATTTTTGTATTTTCGTTATACTTTAATTTGTTTAATTTTTTCTAAAATATTAAAAAAAAAATCATACAAATTATTAATACTCACGAACTAGATATAACTTAAAACGTACTGTTTTTCCTTAATTTTTAATATTTACAATTACAATAAATCAAAATTTTCACTCAATGCTAACAATAACAATAACCTTTAATTAAAACTCTTAATGCAAACCCATATAACTTTATACCCAATTGTGTTGACAAAATTACTGTTTTAATCTTTATTTTATCCAAATTGAAAATATACTTCATAATACTTGCATTAAAATTTTCTTAAAATATATGTATAAATATTTAAATTACAACTTGCTGGCCAATGTAGGTATTCTTCCATAAACAATCAACGATAATATAATAAAACATAACAAAAATACGTCGCAAAACATAAAAAAACTGTATTTTAAGCCAATTTTAGATGAAACTTTTTTATATTTATAAACAATAAACAAATAAACGATGTTGCTTGCACATATGGGAAGATGTTCGTATGTCCCATTCCTTAAAAAATAATAAAGATAAATAAATAGGAACAACAAAAGACATCATTTAAAACAAACATTAAAAAAATAATATAATAATACAGTATGTATGCAGCCTGTCGACACTTTACGTACAAAAATTATTTAAAAAAATATATATATAAACTACAAAATAATTTTGAAAATGAATAATTTAAGCGTTTCCATAAACTTTACCCCGTTGTATTTTGCCAATGAAATTTAATAGTTGTGATTATTAAAATATTTTATGTAAATGATGTAAGATTTTTCATACGATTTTTTGTTTTGTTTTTATTTATTATTTTCTTTTTTTTCGATAATAATGGACAATAAATATTTATTTATATAAAAATATATTATATAGTAAATGTGAATTTGAGATGAGTGCTAACAGCTGTTGTTTTGATTCCTTAAATCATTGATGTAATTTTTTTAACAGTTTTTATTTTATTAAATTTAGTTTAATTTGATTTTGTAGTAGCAATTATTAAAGAGGAGAATTTTGGTTGTTTATTGTTTTTTTTTTTTTTTATTAGTCTCACCTGGAAGGGAACCCGTAAAATTTTCTCTTGTATTACATAAATGTTCTTGGCAACATTGTACAGAGGATTCTGAGGTACTTTCGTGACACCAGGCAGGATCTTCTGGTGGTATGTGGTTTTCTACAGACATGCATCTAATTAAAGTTGCAAATTACACATAAATAACGTGATACATTTATTTATAGAGTTACGAGTAAAAAATTAATGACAAAAAAAATAATCTATCCCATTTAATAATATAAAAGAAAATATAATTAGTTAATAAACAATTGGAAAAAAGACAAATTTAGCACTAACGAAATAGTAAAACAGACCAGAAACCAATTAATGTTTTAGCTTAGTTATCTAATAAAGGTTAAACGTATTAAACAATAGGATAAAAATATAAAAAAATATATATATTTATTAGCTTTTTTGTAGATAAGTAAAGCTCGAAAAACAATTGGTAAACAAAAATTAATTATTTTAGTTTCTAACAATTTTCGAAATAAAATTATACCGTGAAATAACTAACAAAGAATTCACGAAGCTACTATTATGTAAAAAAAAATATTTTTCTATATTTAAATATAGAATTTTTAAAAAATTTTCTAGTTCTTTTCACTTTAAAATTAAAAAAAAAATGTTTACATAAGGTATTGCCCAAATGAAATCATATTATTTTTTTATGTAAAATACCATTAAACAATGTTGAATGAATACGATATACATATAAAACTTATGGCACAGACGATAATATTCAATATTAAGATTTGTCAAATTTTCGAATACTAAAGTATTTTCTTATCGTCTGAATACAAAATGTTTTATTATGAAAAAATACTTATGTTTTTTCCAACTTCCAATGAATGATATTTTGAATTTTTTAAAACTGTTAAAAAACTTTAAAACTTTAAAACAATAATATATTTGTTAAAGGTAAGTTTATCATGAATTTCTTCTCTAAACTTCTTCAGGATTTATTGCCATACCAATAAAAATACTTAATACTAAATATTATCGTCTGAAAATACCTTTAAAAATATTTACATATATTTCAGCAATAACTCCATCAAAATTGTAGTAATATTTTATGCTCTTGTATTTCAGATTATCCAAGTTATTTAAATGTTTAAGATAAGAAACGAAATCATAATAAGATTGGAATTTATCTATCGGGATGTCATAATAAAATGGAACTTAAATTAAATATTTAATTTTAATTTTAATTTATCTTATTTATATCATCAAATTCTTTTAAATCATAAAAATTTATCAGAAGTTTAAATACATAACATTCTAAGCGATAATTCATTCATCAGAGAGCAAGTAAATTTGGCCCCAAAACACTAAGCGAATAATAATCGCAATGAAATATTGGCCTCATTGTTGGGACAAATTTTCATAATGCAGAGTTATAAAAAACAAAAATGAAATGTAACCCAAAACTGAAACTAAAAATAACACAGCTCCAGAGGCATTTTACATATTTTTATGTTTAAACAAAATAATATTCCTCAAACTTTGTGTAAATATCGACTTTTTAAATAAAACGAAAATATTACAGTCTTAATTAAAAAGCTACCATTAAATAAAATTTTAAAATTATCATTGATAAATGAAATAAATTCCAAAACTTATTTTATTCTATTTCTTAACAAATGAAATAATCATATAAGAAAGTTAAGGTCAAAATATTCTCATTAATTATTTAATTTTTTTATGATCAGAAAATACAACAAGAAAACTTTTCTTAACTAATACAAGCCGTTCTTTGGTAGTCGTTATCCTTAGAAATACAATTTTTTTTTAAATTTAAAAAAATCGTTGTAAAAAAAATAAAAATTTATCGAAAAGAAAATTATCAAAAGTTAAAAAAAAAGCAAAGAAATATTTTAGATGTTATTAAAGAATTTCATATTTGAGACTTCAAAATATAATCTCATTTTAAAAAAAAAAAAATTCAATTTCGATTTACAAAGTTTAAGCCCAAATAGTTTATAACTTCATACATTTCCATATTCATACAGTTATTTTAATACACAATCACTGAATTTTTAAACATAAAGAAAAAATTATAAATTTGTTGCTTTTGTTCGCTTCAGTTGAAGTTCTTTTTTGCTAAAGTATAAATAAAAATTCCTGTTACAACTTATGTTAATATATCCTAAAAAACAGTCATTCACACGATTATACAGCACAGTTTAATTTTTATCTTGTAATTTGTTTGTTTGCATGCATCACATATTTTTTATAAATTCATGTAGTAAAAATTAAAAAGAGTAATATTATGTAAACATACTACAGTTAATAAAAAAAACGTACATACATTTTGTTCTACTAAAAGTATTACACGTTTTTTTTTAGGTTTTTTAACTAGAGCAGTGCGTATGTTTAAATAAGCAAAAAAATAGTATATACGTATATAAATAAAATAGAAAGTAGTTAAACTGAAGGAAAATGATGGCATTTTGAATAATAAAGGGATTGGGGCATAATAAAATACTTTTAACAAACATTTCCAAACAAATTAGTCAATTGAGTTAGAAATTAGCAAAGGCTTGTTTGTCAGAAACCAATGTGCAAGTATACAAAATTGTGTAAAAAGTGTAGGTAGGTGTAATAATATATTCATAATAAGACAGAAAGATTGTAAACAAATTGTTTAATAATTAGAAAATATCGAAAAAAAATATTGTATTAAAAAGGCATCATTAAAATAATGCTATTGATTATTGATAAAAAGTAAATCGAAAATAATTATAACAGGATTAATAAGCGAAAATGTTAGAATTCAGTTTAGTAAATACCCTTTTAAAGCGCCTATATTTATGTATTATTTAAGACACTCGTTAATAGAAAATAAATTGCATTAAAAAAAATAGCTCCAGGTTTTGTGAAAATGGAAGTTTTAAACCCAACAATAATTTTGAAGTATAAAATTCTATATATTCTTATATTTTTTAAACAAAAAAAACAACGGACAATCAAACAGACAGACATAGTGGAAGTTTTTCTAGGGTATTATACTTTAACTTACAAAATCTTTGCTTTTAAACCTGTTATAAATATTTGTCTTTTTTATTAATGCAAAAGAAAATAAAAAATTAAGTAAATTTAAAAACTAAACTAATTAATGCTTTGTAGTTTGTTGTCTAAATAGCAATAGTAGTTTGATTATTTTATATAAAAGAATATTGTGATATTTGTTAATTTGTTTGAATTGATTTGTTTTTATTTTTTTTTTTACGCAAATACCTTCAGCAAAACTGAGTTTAATAAGTTCATCTTTATTGCAGAAATCCTTATGACAACATTTAACTTTATAAATATTCTGTTTTTGTTTGCTCGTCAAACATTCAAGCGGCTCTCGTTGGAGATCGTATTTTTTATCAAGGCACCTAACAAAACAAAATATGGAGCATTCAAGAAATTAAGTGGATTTTGGGTGATTGATTAGATAATTAACAAACATGTTAGAATAAACAAAAAAATATATGTTTAAAAAGAACATTTTACGACTCTTCGGTAGAGAAGAGGTCAAGAAAAATATAATTAGGCTGGTTAGTATTTTAGGTAAATTAAAAGAAAAATTAAATTTGAAAAAACTCATAACTATATACAGATTTTTTTTAGGAAAAAAAATTCTTCATTTTTTACACATTCAATTTTGTCCATACAAAACGCATAAGCTGTTGGTTAGTTGATTGAAAGTTTTCATTTGTTGAACAATAATAGAGTTAATTTGGTTGGTATTTTAGTTTTTTTTTGCTTTAATTTATTTGTCATCTTCATTATATTGGTTATTTTTATTGTTATTATTTAATAGTAATGAACGTACTCAATATGAAAAAAGTAAATGTATAACATTTCCAGGACATACTTGCATTTTGTCCAAAAGGAAAATAACAAGGGGCAGCAGTGTATAAGAACAAAAAAAAAAACAAAATAAACAAACTTTAAAGCGGTGGCTTTTGAAATAGCAGCCCACCTTTTGTTGTCTCATTTAGTTGTAGCCCACTAAGGGTATCGTAATAACGTATGATTGGTTTTAAATTAAAATTGCATAAATCATAGTCTTTACAACAGGCATGACCACCATGTTTAGCAATTGGTCTGGCTGTTGGACCACCACTTCTACCGTCGTTGCACCATATAAAACGACCGGGTGGAAAACTTTGTGACATATTAAGACATCTAGTTATTGTCATATAAAAGTTTATTAATTTCAATTACTCTCAATCGTCATTAATGTTGATTTGTTGATTGTACGCAGAAAAATGTTATAGAACAACCGTCAGATATTTAAAAAATTTATAATTAAATTTCAATAAAAATAAAATTAATTAAAGTGAATAAAAATTTAAATAAATAATACGTATTTTGAAGATCTGATTAAATATTATGATGTTGAAATATAGAATTAAAGTAATATTATTACTACACTATGTTACCTGTAGCTGAATATTAAATCTCCTGATGTTTCCTTTTGTACTGAGGTGAAACAATAGCCGTCTGTTTCACAAATAAAATTGTTTTCTTTACAAATGTCACAGTGACATTTTAATGGACCTAAAGGGAAAAATTTGAACTGAGTGTCACTTCATTTGCTTAATTTAAAAATATTTTAAAGACAACGTGTAATTATTTTTAATGTGTATATGAAATTGTAATTTTCTTAATATAAATTGTAATGTGCATAATAAAATCAACAAAATTTAGGTAAATCTAAAAAATTGATTTATTGTTTTAGACGATCAAAATGTTTTAAATTTTGTAAAGCGATTTAAAAACGACGTCGAGTTGAAACGACTCAGATTTAAAAGGAAATATAATTAAGTATCCTTTTTGGGCCATGGATCACAGGTAAAAAATCAAATTAAAAATGTTCACTTTTTTGTTTCCGGCAAATTAAAAATGTATAATATTTGAGTCAGCACTTTTCTTTAAAACCAAGGCAATGTTTGTTTTTCTCATTGGTATTTATTTATTTATTACGATCTACCAATGAAGACAGCAAACATATTACTTGTCTATAAATATGAGGAAACAAAGCAAGGAAAACTTTGAGGTTTTGGTATAATAAAGCAAAATATAAGAATTGTTATATACCCAGCAAAAAAAAAGAACTAAAAAAGCTATGATTTTAACATTGTGTTGTCATTGGAAGGAAGTACTTAGTGGTGAAAA
>MINK01187691.1:8840-46869 GCA_001735545.1 Phormia regina
AAAAAAAAAAAAAAAAAAAAAAAAAAAATAGTAGCTGCATTAAAAAAAAAAAAAAATCACAAAATCACAAAATAAAACCACTTGAGTCGAAAAACATAAAAATTCAATTTCCATTGTTTAATCCTTTTATTTCAATACTTAAACATTTCTTTAAACGACTACCATATAAATCAAAGCAACTGAAGTTCAGCAGCAGCTAGCTAGCTAGCAGACAGAAAGACGGACGGAAAGACACACAGACGGACATTCATAGAGACAGACATAAAAAAATTACTACCAACACTTGGCCACTTGATGATCAAGATCATTTCATCTCTCATCTTCCTATTCATTGTCATAAAAATATAAAAAAAAAAAATATGAATAAACAACATTTGGTGGCAGTGATTACTTGAAGTGTCATAATTGACCAACAATATAAATCACATAAAGCAACAAACAAACAAACGAACGAACGAACAAAATGATTTTAAAGACAAGTGCTATTATTCATAAACATGATAAAGATTATTTTTATAAGAAATAAAAACTCATAAATTTAAAAACACTAAAATAAGAAAATTTAAGAGAAAAAAAAAAATTATACAACTAGCTGGGTGGCAATAGTAGTTATCTTGTCAAAAATATAAAAAAACTGTTTATAAAAAAAGTTTAGTTTATTAAAAAAAAAAAAAAAAAAACAATTATTATTATTAATAATAAGATCACCTTTAAGTTTATATATGTATGTATTTTTAATATTAATAACTAAAATGTCAATTACTTTTTTCTTTATTTACAGGATGCCGTGAGACAGGTTTCATTTATGCTATAACCAGTGCTGCTGTTACTCATTCCATTGCTCGGGCCTGCAGTGAGGGTTCTATTGAATCCTGTACTTGCGACTATAGTCATCAATCGAGATCTCCTCAGGCTAACGCTCAAGCTGGTAGTGTGGCTGGCGTTAGAGATTGGGAATGGGGTGGTTGTTCTGATAATATTGGTTTTGGTTTCAAATTCTCCCGCGAATTCGTTGATACTGGTGAACGTGGCCGTAATTTGAGAGAAAAAATGAATTTACACAATAATGAAGCTGGCAGAGCGGTAAGTTTATTAAATTACTTTATTTTTTCAAACAATATTTTTAATTCATTTTTATAAACATTATTCTCTTCCTATAAAATATTGGCAAATTGTGTTGTTATTACACTGCGTGTGTGTGTATGTGTTTTTGCTTAGTGTGTGATCCTCATTAATTGTGGCAATAACAACCAAACTATAAACTTAAAGAAAAATAAAAAGCTTCCTTACTCGTTTAACATTTTATATTTACAGAGGTTTTTCTCCTTAAGAAAAAAAATTATCGTTTTTCTTCAGCCTGTGTGGACCACATGCTGAGAAGGTCTATTGATTGCTCTACTGTCAGTAGTAGAAAAAAATATTTTTTATTTGTTTCTAATCGTTAAACACAAACTACTTGACGATATATTACCAACGCCCCATTATATTTCAGTTGGTTGTTTGTTTAGTAAGTTGATGAAGTTACTCCTCTTACACTTCTTGTAAAAGTAAAACAAAAACACGAGTATTTGTTTAAGATCCTAAGAGTAGTTTTGGTTTTAGGAATTGCATGCTGTTAAATTTTTCTAGCTTATTTAAATGTGTATGTGTGTGAGAAGATATAAAATGAGAGGAACATATATAAAAAATGTTGACAGCTTTTTATAAAATTGTTGATATAACATTTCCACAGTTGCATGATCAGACACACACTAAGCTTAAATATTACACTGTTTAACAAATGGAAACAATAAAAAAATAATAAATAAATAAATAAATAAATAAATAAATAAATAAATAAATAAATAAATAAATAAAAAGATGTACATATGTGATTTTATTCACACATTTAAGATACAATTTTAAGAGAATAAAAAATTATATAACATTTCAACAGTCACCAATCTTAAGAATTACATTATTTAGCAATTAAATTTAAATTTCTTTTTAAGTTCTGTATTGTTTTATTCTTTTATTTTGAGGCGAAATTTGTTACCCAGTGTTCTTGTTTTACAATTAATAAATGTTTTGTCTTCTTTTACAAATCCCTTATTTTAAATGTTGTTACTTTTGTAAGCTTTAAAAAAAAAAAAAAATAACTATAAATTTTCCAACTAATCCTTAGTGCTCTACATACACAAATTTCTATTTTTATTATATGGTCATGCAACATTATACTCTGGCAAACACTGCCTCTCAAAATAAGCTCAAAGTTTGTTAAATAGCAGGCTTTAACAGGCCGTCGAGAAAAAGTTACAAGGCGTTAAAATATAAAAAAATAAAAACCTTACAAACAATCTTAATCGGGGTAATATATTAGACGATTTTTTAACTTCTCAAGGAATAATAAAATAGCTTTAAGATCATATGACACATTAACCTATGTGTTAACAAACTCCTTAAAATAAGAACTAATTTTTCAGCAGTTGTTTAGCTACTCAAGGCACTTCGTTTTTAACGCCGTTTATTTTATCTTTTAAATATCTCTGCAGCAACTTTGATTTCTTCTTAAAAACATTTCTTATTACTTTAGCTTTTTAGCTTATTTGTTTCATTATCTTAAGCTTACAAAGATGACTTTATTTTCTGGCTATTATCGTAAATGTTTGTTGCTATTGATGCTGCTGCTAGCTAGTCGCTATAGTTGTAGTAATGTTGTTTAGCAATTAATATGCCACAGAGCTTGTAGTTTATATGCCTTTACATTAAAATCATATGCAATTGTTGGATAACAACAACAACAACAAATTAAGACGTTTTGTTTAGTTTTATTTTAATTCATTTTTGGATTCTGTTTCTTCTGTAAACAACAACAACAACGACGACCTCCTCTTTGTAAGGTTTTTGTCCAGAGTAAAGCTTTTAATAAAATATATTATATATCTTGTGCGTTGTAATAATATCAACAACATGGTCTAAGAAATAAGAAAAAAATATATATATATATATTGACCTCATGCTGTGAAAAAATGCTTTTTTGGCCATATGCAGTTTTTGGTGTATGAAAAAACCCCCCCCACCAAGTAAAATGTTGATTATTGTTCATTTACGGAACAACATTTATTGCTTTTTAATAATATTGCAAATATTGTTGTTGGTTTAGTTTTGTTTGGACCTCAACATTCTACAGATTTTAAGTTTAGGTTAAAGTAGACCTCATCGTTTACTCTCCAGAGACTATTGCACGCGTCTTGTATAACAAATCCCCATACAATCATACAGAAAAGAAAAAAAAAAAAACAAATAAAACCTACCTGATCGTTGCAAAGTTTTATATGTATTTTTCTTTGAGTTAAAGAAACACAACTAAAAGCCAAAATAATTAAGTGGAAAACATATTAATGCACAGAAGGGTGGCTCTTAATACGCCATAAAATGTCAGAAATGAGCAGCACATAAATTATATTTTACCTTTTGCATTAAACACATACACACACACACACTTAATTGTATAACTAACTAATGAAGTCATTTTAAGCTTTTTTTAAAGAAAAAATCAAAAATATTTATTACTTTATCTTTGGAAAGAAAGAAAAAAAATACTAATTTTATTTAATTTTTTTTTCTCTCTTTAGCATGTTCAAGCTGAAATGCGTCAAGAATGTAAATGTCATGGTATGTCTGGTTCTTGTACCGTAAAAACATGTTGGATGCGTTTAGCCAATTTCCGTGTTATCGGCGATAATCTTAAAGATCGTTTTGATGGAGCCTCTCGTGTTATGATGAGCAATAGTTTACGTCCTACTGGTAGTGCTAATGCTGTAGGGTCCGTAAGTCCTAATGCTGTGGGAGCTTCTTCAGTTTTGTCACCTAATGCTGCCAGTCCTAATGCTTATGATGATGATAGAATGCTAAATGATGAACATGTGGTGAAACATCATCCTAATATGCCCTCACCAAATAGTCTGCCCAGTTCAAATGCTGTATCACGTAATTCAGTGCGTGGACGTCAAAGACAAGGCAAAAAGAATAATAGGTAAGTTTTGGATTATTAAAAAAAAAATACTCAAGAAAAAAATGTTTAAAACGATAACTTCAAAGAGTTTAGCACTGTGATATTTTTATTATTAATATTTTTATCATTATGTGCTCACTTGCCTTAAAATGATCACTCTTACACCTTTAAAAAAATTCGCTCAATACTTATAAATCTCCGTTTTTTTTTTTTTTTTTGCATTTTAGATATTCATTCCAATTGAAACCTCACAATCCCGATCATAAACCACCAGGCACCAAAGATATTGTGTACTTGGAACCTTCACCCTCATTCTGTGAAAAGAACTTACGTTTGGGTATTCAGGGTACACATGGACGTCAATGTAATGATACTTCGATTGGTGTAGATGGTTGTGATTTAATGTGCTGTGGCCGCGGCTATCGTACCCAAGAGGTTGTAGTAGTTGAACGTTGTGCCTGTACATTCCATTGGTGTTGTGAAGTCAAGTGTAAATTGTGTCGAACGAAGAAAACGATACACACGTGTCTGTAAAGCAACAGCAACTTTTAGCCGTAGCAGCAGCAGCTGGCGCTGACTGGCATTAACATCTTCTTCTTTATCTACTACAAAAGTATAACGTAAAAAAGCGCTTAAGCGTGAATTGCGTATATGAAAAAGTAGATCTTGTCCTAGAACAAGGCTTGTTATTTGTTTGAACATATATAAATATCTTTTTTATATTTTTATTTATAATTTTATATATATATATATATTTTTTTTCTTGTACAATGTATGTATTTTTGAAATGAAACGAACCCCTGTCTTGCCGTTAAAAAAAAAAAAAAAATTATAATAATTTGCCAGCCACACGAGTACAATCAATGATTTTGACAAAAAATTAATTTGCCATACTTTGTAAATGTCAATATGAATTTATATTTAAACATAGAGCAACAGCAGAAAAAAATAAGAAAAATTAAAATGCAAATTGTGTGTGTGGTCTAATTTATTAAAACAACAAAAAACAATACAAAAAAAAAAAAAAAAACGCTATATTAACTTATATTAAGCGCTGGATTTAAATTATTTATTTTTAAATTTAAACAAAAAATTTACATTTAAATACAAACAAACCGTCCTATTTTCGCTCTTCCCCTCTCACCATCACTCTCACGCTATCTCATACAAACAAATTTCCCTCTATGATCTTTAAATTGTAAAAAATTAACTCGAAATTTAAAATTTAATTAAATTAAAAAAATAAAAATCTATTTGTATAGAAAAAAAACCTACAAATAACTTTAAAAAACAAAGTGAAAATAATAAAACTTTTCTATCAGTATTAAACATTTATAAATAAAGCTCTCTATCTGTCTCTCTTGCTTAAGATCTTAGTAACTCTCAAAACCAGAGATAAAAAACGAGAAACCTTAAAGCCCAGTTTTTTTTAGATAATTAAGTAACAACAAATTTAATTAACTTTCGTTTCCCTAAAAGAAAAACAATTAAATTTTTTATAAAAGTAAAAAGATGCATTTCTTAAGCTTAAAAAATAATTAATTATAAAAAACCCTTAATAACACAACGAAATAATTAATTTATAATAAACTATTATTATTATTATTATTTTTTTCTTAAAGACTGAATTTCTTGGATGCAAAAGATTTAATTGAATTTGAATTATAAATATTTTGTAATAATAAAAAAAAAAAATGTTTCAAAAATAACAAAGTATTTTTAAGTTTAAATATTATTTGTAAATATTAATTATAAGTAATTAATTAAATAATTATCATAAAATACATTTGTAATTATTAGGTTTTATTAAAAATAATTTAATTTAGTTTTCTTTGTTTATAAGTAAAATTTACTTAATTTAATACGTAATTATTTGTACTTAATTAAATACTTAAGTTAATTATACATTTATTATTATTTTTATATATAAATATTCTTTATTTTTTGTATTATTATTGATGATTTTTTTAATATTTATAATTAATTAATTTATTGCTTAAAAATATCATGTCGTTTATAATTGAAAAGAAAAAAAATCTTATTGGTTGAACTTTGAAATGAAATATGAAAAATCTTTACAAAACAAAATATAAATAAACAAAAAATATTTAAAAAATTAAAAGAAATAAAAAAAAAAAAAACATAAAATGAAAAATAAAATTTTATATAAAAAAATCAAAACTTTAATTGTTTTCTTTAAATAAAGGGAAAAACATATCATGACTTTTGTTTTAGAAAATTTCAAAACAAAATTTATTCAGATTTTGTCCTTCATATTTTATGGAATTCAAAAATACTGTCCCCACGTGATAATAAAAGTCGCCAGGCTACACTGTATATTACTTATGAACAGACAAAATCAAATAACATTTTTTAATAATTTGAAACTCGTTATTGATTTAAGAATGTAGTGTACAATTAGGGTACATTAACGGATTGATATACTATTGACACTGAATGTTCTTCTTCAACGTTGGAATCTACTTTATTTTTAATTTCTAAAAGGATTTAATACAAATTAAGACTGAGTCGATTAAATAGAGAAGGGGAGAAGGTACCATGATCCAAATGGATACGTTACGTAAGCAAAGTTGAATTCTCTGATAGTTAATATCTAATAATAGTAACATTTAAGACAGAAAAACGAAATTTTTCCAGATTGTCTGATACCATAAAACAGAAACAAAGCCTGATTCTATATTCAACTTAGCATACCTCACAAGGATGGGATTCCGGGCCCTATAGAAACGCTTCGAACACCCCTTTTGGAATATTTCCATCAATTTTTATTCAACCTTTGTTACTCCCCGGATGAATTTTTGTAGACTATTCAATGTTTTAGTTCGCGGAAGTAATTTCATACAAAATTACGATGAATTTCCGGCATTTTGTGTGATGATCTTGATATAAGTGTTTAATAGTCTCCCCGAAGGTAACAGTAAATTTTAGACTAAAATATTCGCCAACAAGTTTATTTTATTATGAAATATTCGAAGGAATATTGGAGATTTTTGGCCAATGCCAGGCGGCACTTGTGTGTCTGAATTTGTTTAATATTTAGTACTTTCTGACATTATTTTAGCATAGATTCATACGCACAGAGGCCACTTTTGTAATAAAACGGTAGACGAGCTTGCTCTGTTGGTGTTTGCATTGAATAATGTCGAGTCAGCTGCTATTCAGCTTGAGACTCTGAATTCGCTTTAACGACCAACTTCATAATTGTAAGTAAACCAGTTTGCAGTCGTAAATTGTGCCTTGCACTGGATGTAGTATTGTGCATCTAAGTTAGCAGCGCTAGGCATTAGGGGCAAATAGCATATCATATTCGAGAGGTATCGGAGTCAAATCAAATGTCATATTAGGGTACCTCACGAACACAAGATGGATCTAGTATTTCAAATTATTGAACTAGTATGGATTGTATTGTTTTGTCAAAATGCGTACACTATACTGCCAAGAAAACAAATTGCTAAACAATCAGTCCAACACAGTGTTACTGCATTCTATTCACATAGAATACAGTAACACCTGTATTACTGAAAATTTTCTTTTCGATTTTCTTCATGGTAGGATAAAGTTATTAACATAGTTTAACTATTCCGCATCACAAAAATTCTTATTCATGAAGGCAGTTAATTTTTTTGAATTTCTATCTATGCTGAACTAAGTTTAAGGTCAATTCTAGTTGAATTGACCTTTTAGTGTCATATTATGTGGGACTGTTGATATTTGTTAAACAAATTTTAATATTAAATTAATTATTCGACATGGAAAAAATAGTCAATTAAAATATTGCAGATAATTTATGAAATTTACTTCTAAACGAAATATATCTAAATGAAATATTTATTTCATTTCATTAACGCTATTTATTCGTTAAACTTATATGAACTAATTCTTTTCATCAAATATTTGCCAAATGTTATTTCATCAATATAATTCATGTTTTTTTTTTTTTTTCAAAACATATTTTTTTTTTTTTTTTTTTTTTTTCAAAACATATTTTTTTTTTTTACTTTTCTTTGTATTTAAAATTTTAAAAACGAAATATTTCGTATATACTTATTATATCACCTTTTAGTTTCATGATTCCCACGGGGCAACAAATTACAATTGCAATCACAAACAAATTTTAAAATCACAAAAATTTCGTTACATTTCATTAAATGCTAGTTTTGAGAAACAAATAAAAGTTAAATTATAGAAAGGATTTAATTCCATTTCATTTGCAAACAAACAAACGAATAAATAAACGAAAAATCTCCTTAAGCATTGCAAAAAAGATCACATCATTTTAATTAAATTTAGTTTTGCTGTTGTGCTACCAACAATAAATTTGTTTGTAAAGACACAAATATGTTAATGATTTATTCGTGTTATCAATTGTCATTAAATGGTAATTACGGACGATGATGACGACGACGACGACGACGACTGTTGAAGAAGTTGGCAAAATTTTCATTAATATCATCACCTGCATGAGTAAATGAAGAATAAATAAATGTATCCGTCATATCTAAAAAAACAAATCAACTAGTGACAATTTAGAAATATATGAGAATTTTTTATTTTATATCATATTAGTTGGTAGCTATTTATTTCGATATTAGTGTGTGTGTTTGTGTGTGGTATATTAAATGTTTTTCAATTACAAATAATTATGGCTTTAAGCTTTAATTAATATAATACTAACAACAATTGATTGTTGAATACCTGCTAAATAAATTAAAAAAATAAATAAATAATATTGACATTTCAATTTCGAGCTTATCCGGCTAGAGAATTGGTTTTAACTTCTTTTTAAACAAAAAGTATATAAATTGAAAAAGTTCCTTGTTTCAATGTTTTTTCATTAAATGAAAAAATAATTCCAGTGAACAGTACATTAATTTCAATGAACTTATATTTAGTCACAATAAAACTATACATTGAAAAAATATTATAATAATGTGCTTTTATTTTATTTTAAATTATATGATAAAATAATACTATATTGAGTGAATATAAGTAAAAAATTAAAAATAATTTTCTTAAATATAATTTATATTCATGTATCTCCATTTTTAAATATCTCGTCTCGTTTTTAATACAATACTGATTTTTTTGTCGTATGATTAAAAGCGATAAAAAGCAAATGAGTTGTTTTTGTTTTGGTTTTACTTCATTTCCCGTTAAAAAGCATTTATTTTAACTTAATTTAATGAAATATTTCATTGATTCAATAATTTTGTTCATTGTTTAATACTTCTTCTTAATTAAAAACAATGTATTTTTACATTGAATAAACGAATATAATGTACTAATATATTGAACAAATTAACTAATTAACTTAACTTATTAAGAAATAAATTTAAATACTAGATTCAATGAAATGTTAATAATAGCGTTAATTTTTTCATTGAATTTTAATGAATATTTTCATTGGAACTCTGAAGTAGTACATTAATTTAATAAATTATTGGAAAAATATAATGAATTTCATTTAATGAACCGCATTCATTAAAAATACTTTTTTTCAGTTCAGGGACACAAAATAATCATTACTATTGGAAATAAAAAAACAAAAAACAAGGAACGACCCAATAAAAGTGTTACAGAATACAGAAATGTAATCACATAAGAACCAATTTTAATGATTACTTTTGATTTTATTTTTTCGCTCAACTTTTAATGATTATTTTCGATCTTTATTTTATTTGCTAAAAAGTATTCATTGATTTTGATTTTTACTTTTTTGCTCACAATATAAAACTTTAATCATTTAGATTTCTAGCCAAAAATCTAAATTTTATATGAAAATTCAAAAAAATCTTTAACCTTAGCTGGCTCTTTCAAAAAGCATTATTCAGAAAAATTCAATTTTTAAGGCTACAGTTTTTTTTTTCTTTTTGAAACCTTAGATATTTGCTAGAGATGTATTTTATCTCTCTTTCTTATATATATTTAATATATAATAAGTATTTGGCTGTCAGTTAAATCATCTCTTTTTTTAAATGTCACTGTAATCTTTTTTTTTATTTTTTTGTTGCTCTTGTTTTATGCATTGTTCATATGGACAATTCACAATTCAAACTGTCAACAATTGCTACAGATTCCAGTCGCATTCAACAATGTTGACAGCAGCTGATCTAGAAGACAACATTTTTAGTTTTTTTTTTTTTTTTCAGTATTGTATTGCCATGCCTTTTGGTCAGTTTCTTTTCACCAAAACATTGTTGTGAATGGGGATGTGGATATGGATGTGGGTATACTGTGATGATCAAGCAATTGCTGAATATTTTTCTCATGATCAATAATAACATTGTACTCGTTTATAAGCACAAAACAAATTTTTAAATCAGCAGAAAACGGCAATAAAAACTTAATACAATTGTACTCATATTGATCAGTATTAAAAGTTTTAAATAAAACTTAAGAAAAAAAATATCTTAACAAACTTAATGATCATATTAACAAAAAACCCTATAATAATGAACACAATGATGATCTCTACAAACGTAGATGACGATGACGATGATAACGCTGACGACAACGAGCATCATTTCAACTTAAGATGATGACAGTTTTGTTTCGTGGCGATCAATGAATACAGATCAACATAAAGAGTAAATGAGTGAGGAGTGAAGCTCTCACGGCCCAAAACTCTCAAGTAAAGATTTCTTTTCACATCTGCATACCTTTAAAAAAAAGTAATATAAAGGGATAAATACATACTCCTGCTGCCAGTCTGTTTGTATGATCATATATGCAGTAGTATAAATTGTTGTGTGATCATTGTACGTACATATATTTACTCTGCTATAAATGTCAACAATGTCACTTGAAATCTGTTTGACATTGCGGATGATCGCGCTTATGTTTTGCGAAGGTAATCATTTACACCAACAACTGCAACAACAATAATAATAATAATAATAACAACAATAACAAAAACATTACAGTATTTACAATAATAAGTTGTTTTTATCGAATTTTGTTACTTTTAAGATTTGTATTAGTGTAAGTATTCCTTGGCTTCTGTTTATGTCCTGTCATACTCATATTCATGTTTTAAAAATAATGTTGCTCTTTCAATGTTGTTCTGTTGTTGTAACAAAAATAACAAAAGTAGAAACAACCTTATTTGATTTAAAGATGGATATTGTTGCTACTTATTCAGCTTTTGTTATTGTTGTTGTTGTCTGTTCCTTTTGTTATTGTCAAATATAATAATGTATGACTCGTTTAATACGCTTTTGCTTAAACTATCTTAAAGTTAAATTAATTTTCTGTTTCTGTTTCTGTTTCTGCGATTTAAAAGCAACAGTCGTCCAAAGACAATTCAACAAGCAACAACTACAATATGATTATAAGTACTCGAATGGTATGCAGTGACTGAGTGGTTGGTGGCTGAGTCAATGGATGATATTTTTAGTTCGATATTGTAACAATTCCTCTCGTTTCTGTTCTTGTTCTTTTCGTTAAACTTAAGTTGAATTCCTGCTGCTCCTTCTTTGAGCTTTTTTTTTTTTTTTTTCTTTTTGCCTTCGCTACAAATGTTTAAACCTATTTTTAGCTTTTACTTTGCTAATGTACAACTGTGTGTGTGAGTTTGTAGATATTCTCTTTTCAGTCTTTTGTGTAAATGTCTGTGTTGACAATGAGTATCATTTTGTCGTTGTCCTGTCATGCGTTACCATACAAATGACATTCGTACAAGACAGTCACTTATGTTGAAGTGATGTTAAATTAATGGTGGAATGCGTAAAGAAACAAAAAGAAGAAGACTGCAGAAGTGATGATCATAATGATGATAATGAAAAAGAAAATGCTATTGTGGCAAGATAAAAAGAATGCAGTTTGTAAGCGATCTAGTAATGACAATAAAAGAGATTGATTATTGTAGAAACTGCAGCAATGAACATAAATTAAAATTTAGAAGTTTAACAAAAGACATAACTAATAAAAAAATAAAAATAAAAAAATGTGAAAAATTTTATTTATTATGATCACATATATATCTTGACAAAATATACAAATTTCAGATGAAAATTCCTAAAATTGTTAACTTTCGATATTTCTGTAAATAAGTGTTTATGTGGAAAAACTGCTTCGTTCTGTGATTACCAGGGAAATCAAAATATGCACTTGCATGTTTTTTCCTGCACGTTCAATGAAGCCATTGATAAAATATTCATCGGTTTCAGAACAAATAAATCATCATGGCATCGATTTTTTAGTGAATATTTTACTTTTAATGACATATTTTAGTTCATATTTATATCTCATGAAATTTATTGAAATTTAATTTTATAAAAAAGTTGAGAAAACAAAAAACTAATAATAAAAAATTTTTAAATTAACTTCAATGGATACCATTTTATCACTGAGAAGCATGTCTTGTAGCAACACGATTGTAGCTTATCTTAAAAAAACAATATTTTTTAATGAAAGCATATCGAGCCCTAAGCGCAGTAAACAAAACTTTACAAAACGCTGCTTCCAAAACGTTTTTTTTTTTTTAATAATTCAGTAACTAAAGAACCGTTAAAGGTATCTAAGAAATAATTAAAAAGAGTTTACTACTTTTGGATATGGGCAGAAGCACATACCAGCTAGAAACCTCTAATGTTTTAAAATATTTTGGAAAATAACTCAGTAAAAACTATTTAAAATTTCTTTGAAATATTTTGAACGGTTCAAAAGTTAAACAAAGTTGTGGAAAAAAAAACACACACGTTGAAACATATACACTCCCGAAATATTTATAAGACCAAAATAGTTTTTTATATTTCTATGGAACTACAAGTGCAATCCCGAAAATATTTGGCAAAGTTTTTTACATGTAAGAGAAGTTGGTTCCGTTACTCCTGTGCAAAAATAACGGGACTTTTACTTGAGTTTCGAACGAAATAATTATAAGACCAAATATAAAGAACTATTTTAAATATTAAAAAAAAACAGAATATGTTTTAAATATTTTAAAATTTTTTTTTCGTATTATTAATAAAGACTGTTGAAAGTAAGATCAGAGTTAATTTTTGGTACAGTGGGACAAATATATTTTTGTGATATTATCAATAAATTGTAAAAAATTGGCCTTTATAGCTAATTAAGTATTTTTTGTTCGTATATTAAAAATGATTCAGGGGAAAGTGCTGCTGTTTACTGTTATTGTTAATTTGGACTACATTTTTATCATAAAATGTAAATCGAATGATTTTTTCTACGTTAAAAATCTATTTATAGCCTTAAATTTTTGAGATATGAAATATCTTGTTCAGAATAAATCAGAAAAAAATCTATAATATGTTAATAAAAACTAGTCAGAATGATAGTTATAACATAATTGATTTTGCTCTAATCATCAAAATGATAATATTAATAACTGCAATAATTGATTTTATTATTACTGTTTTTCCTTAAAAAGACATAATGAGCTGAAGATTGTTAAAAAAAAAAAATAGTCAAATTTACTTTATTTCTATATTTTTATAGAAAAAATTTAATTTTTTCTTTATATTTTTTGTTAGAACTGTCAATTTATTTAAAATATGAATTTATATCAAATAGAAAATTAATTATATTAATAAATAATATAATTAAACTCTAATACAAATTTTGTTAATAATTTTATTAAAAAATAATTTGAAATATTTTATTTTCTGTGTATATTATATAAATTACTAACTATACGAAAGATATTTAGTAAATATATCTTATAAAAATACTTTTATGTGGCTTTAATAGCAGCGAAAGTTATAGCATATACGCAATACAATATCTAACCTTCATTTATGGTTACTTTGAAATAAATTATATCAAATTTTTAATGCTTGTATCAGAAATTGCATAAATATTAATAATCAAGTGTATTCATTAGAATTGAGGTTGAGATAAAAGTCCAATAACAATAAATATAATTCCTATTATGGAATTCATTAAAGGGTGCCGGTTTTCTGACCTACTAAAATAAGTTTACTAGATATGTAGAACAAAATTGGCTATTAACAATTATAAAGTATCTTGCGATTAACAAACTGTCCAAGGCGTATTGAAATAGGATTAATATTTCCTGATTTATTATCAACAAAACATTCAATAACTCATAAATTCAAGGTTATAAATACATTTTTTACGTAGACAAATAAAATAATGTTTCATGTTTTGATCTTAATGTAGTCCAAAATTACAAAAACAATAATAATAAACCATTTCTTCTCCAGATGTTTTCTATATAAAAACAAAAATATAACTTAATGGATCCTTTGGGCTTATTTTTTTTTTTCTTCTTTTTATTGATTATATCATTGATTGATTTTATTGATTGGTCCCACTGTACTAAAAATGAACTCTGATCTAACTCTGTACGACCTTTATTAATAATATGAGAAAAAAAATAAAAAATAAAAAATATTTAAAGCCTATTACGTTTTTAAAAATATTTAAAATAGTTCTTCATATTTGGTCTTATAATTATTTCGTTCAAGTAAAAGTCCCGTTATTTTTGCACAGGAGTAACCGAACCAAATATTTCTGAGATTGCACTTGTAGTTTTATAGAATTGTAAAAAACTATTTTGATTTTATAAATATTTCGGGGAGTGTTTTGTTTTGCATAACTTTGTTTAACTTTTGAACTGTTCAAAATGTTTTAATGAAATTTAAAATAGTTATTACTGAGTTATTTTCCAAAGTATTTTGAAAGATTAGAAGTTCCTAGATGGTATGTAGGGAGAAAGGAGAAAGTGGTAAACTCTTTTAATTATTTATTATATAATATCCGAGGTGACCCATTTTGGAATTCCTCCCCCTTACTCACAGAACAGCTAAAAACTTCTGCTCCTAACTGTGTGAAATTTCATTTAAATATATTTAGCGGTTCAAAAATTGCATAAAATTATTAAAAAAAAAAAAAAAACACGTTGAAACTGCTAGCACTTATGTATATAGAATGCTACAGCACACATTTACTATGGAAATTAAGGAAAATGTGCACATTTTGCTGTAATGGATTTATACAAGTATTTGGTAGCATTGGAAAGGATATGACTTTAAAAATAATAATATGTAAATAATAAAGTATTTGAACTAAATTTTTTTAGTTACTGAATTATTTCCAAAAAAAGCTTTTTGGAACCACTGTACTATAAAAACACTTTTGCAACAACGTTACGTTGCAGTTACGATAAAATTGCTTTCGCTATAAATCTGAAATGACACTTAATAGCAGAGACGAAAAATAACTGGTCCACTTATATTTTTGCTGTTATCAAGCACCATTTACGATTTATTTTTATTAATTGATTTTTATGTTAACTCGCTGAAAGTGTGATTTATATGAGACATTTTTAAATAAATGGCTGAACAAATTTGATTAGTAAAAGAAAATAAAACTCAAGAAAAGTTTGTTTGTTTTTGATAAAAGTTGGCCTTTAGTAGTAAAGTTTATACTTAACCATGTAAATAAAAATCTCTTTTTATCAGTTCCTTAGTGTGATTTACTTTTAATGTTTTAAAATGTGTGACAATTTTTGTGATTTTGATAAATGGACCAATTATCTTTGGTCTCTGCTTGATAGTCGATGAAATTTGGAAAGATGCTCTAAATTATAGAATTTCATTAAAATCTGAATTTCGAAAATCTCTTTATTTTGTAAGTGCATATTTTCTCATATCTAATAAAACCGTTCTTTTTTTTTTTTTTGAGCATATTGTGGTTTGATGAAAATTTCAGAAATCGTTATTCCTAGATATTTTAGATATTTCAGCAAGTAAGCGATTAAACAAAAAAATAATGTTAATGTTTAAGCGGTTATTATTTCTTTTTCAGTTTATTTTAGTAAATTATAGATCCATCTAAATTCATTCAAGATTTTTTGTTTTTTTCTTTTTCTAGAGATGACTGGCAATGATATATTTTTGATTTTTATTTCGTTCAAAAATCCATAGAGACAAATGTATCCTTGTTAAAGATTAAATCAATTACATGTTTGATGTTGATGCTAAATGAATGGAATGGATGAGATGCAATCATGAATTTGTAATTAAAACATTCTATTAGTTTTTTTTTTATTATTAGCTGTGATGTTAGTGTTATTCATCCCGGAAAAGGTTGATTTATAAATTAACAAAACCGTTTTTAATTTCTCCCTAGATACAATGTAGTGAATAGAAAACAAACCATAAAACATAATGCACTCATGTTTACCTTAAATCTAATTAACACACACATACATTTACACTTACCCCAATGACAACTTTTTAACAATTAATTGGAAAATATATAAAACACACTCATTCACTTATTTACTTATTTACGATTTAATAGTATTTTACAAAGGAATCCATAGAGTGGGGAACATATAAGTAATGGAAGAAAGAATGAGAAACCATAATAAGCCATAATAATCAATATGCCATAATAAGTGTTGAAAGTATTGGAAATTATCAAGCCTCTTATACGAAATAACAATGGACTACAACGGCAGTAAAAATTGCAACAAAATGCTCAATAGTTTTTTCTAGAGTTGTACATTTGGGATTTCGTCATGAAAAAAAAAAATAAAAAAATAATAAATAAATAAAAACAACGTTTAACAAGGAAAAATGAAATCAACACTTTGGTCAACCAGCCAGCCAGTCATTCATTCATTCATTCATTACAATTGATACAGTCAGTTGACCAAACACAGAGTGGAGGGGTTTTGAAAGAAAACAATGCCACCAACCATCCATTCCATCCATCCACACAGAAGCAATTTGAGAGAGATCATTTGGAGTGGAAAAGAAAAGCATGTGACACAAATGCCAATAACAACAAATATGGCACACCAAGGCGACAATTGTTGTCTTTGTAGACAATAGACGGCGTCAAAAAATAATCATCGTCTATACCTTTGGTCGCGTCAGCAGTGGACTCACAGAATCAAAAATGTTAAACACAAACATTGGCTGGATGGTTGGATAAAACGATCGATTGATCGATCCATCGTTTTTTTATTTCCATAAAATAAAGTTCTCCTTAGGAAAAATCTGGGAAGAAATGTGGATTAGCAGTAGTAGGAAACTTTTGAACATATGCCTGTGTGTGTTGCATAGTTAAAGTGTCTAGTGTTTAACATTTATTGCTAGTTGGACTCTAAAAAATGTTGCCATATTTGGGACAAGAATGATGCGCACGCGTACAAGCTGTATTTTATACGCGTGCATTCTAAGCAGAAATAAAATAAACACAGATCAGTTGTAGCTCTATTTATGGTCAAAACCAAATAAAATTTTTATAAATCATTTGATCGTGTGCTTTATTGTTTATTGGTTTGTTTGTTTGTTTGTTTCTTTATGTGTGCGTGTGTGTAAGTGTGTTTTGTCATTTGGAAAAACTTCATGTTTCCTCATATTTCCTCACATTAATAAAGTCACAGATACACACATACGTTCATTCACCAGTTATTCAATCGTTCTGGCCCAATGATTCTTTGTGGACTTTTGGTATTTTTATTGTCCACTGGTGGTGGTATAAAATGCTTTGGTGTGGTAATGATCTTTGGTTGTTGTATTTCATTTATTTAGTATTTGGTTTGGTTTGTGATGTGCTAAAAGACAATTGTTGTAACATGTCATGTTTTAGCATGTTCTTTTAGTGACGCTTGGTTAATTTCAGTTCTTCTCTTCCCCCCCTCTTACACCTCTTATCGTCTTTTGATGTACATAAAATATAGTGTTCTTCAATTATAGCAAATGAACAAGTAAAAATCCAATAAAGGTTAGATAATTGTAGACGCCACACGTTTTATTTTCTTGTTTTCAAGTTCAAATACAAACAATANGACAACAAAATTAAAAANANANATATATANATATATATANATATANACTTATTTGAAATACAATATTTATTTAAAAGACCTGATGATGACGATGATGCTAAAGATGATGCTTTTTTGTTACCATATAATATTGTATATTTATAAAGAGTGTGACATTACTTCTGTTACTGTTAACTTAACTTTTAGTTTTTGTTTTATTTGCTTTTTTTTTCTTTTTACCAAAAACAAACAAACAACAAACATTAATTATGCAGTACACGTGCATTTCAAGAATCACAAAACTTTGTAAACTTTTGTCATCACACCATATCGGTGAGACAATTTCCCATGAAGTCTTTTCCATTTTTTTTTTATTTATTTTTTATTGTTGTTGCCATTGATGCTGCTGGTGAAGCGCGATACTTCTGCTGACATGTCTGAAGGTTGTTACTTAACATTGTTGTTATTGTTGATTTCTTGTAATGCGGAAGAGGCGATTAATTTATAATTATAAAAGTTTTTAGAGGAATTATATTGGGTCACCAGTACAGAAAATTCCATCAAACAAATTGTAATATATTATATTAGACAATTTGTTTGATGGAATAGTAAAATATTTGAATACATACATACATACATACATACATACATACATACATACATACATACATACATCTCATTTTGGTGAGATGTGCAAATTTGAAAATTTTTTTAACTGAATCACACCATGATCACCACAACTATTCAATGATAGCACAGCAGTTTCAATTTGATTTATGATTCCGTCTTATCATTCAATGGTTACAGACTATCAAAATTTAATATGGTTCAGTAGATTACAAGATTTTTTAAATGCAAAATCTAAAATTATTTGTAAAACTAATCATTATAAAAGTAAATTGAATAAAATCAGAATTCTTTAAGACTATTTATTTAAATGAAAAAATTTAAAAATGCTATGTTTTAACATTTTTTTAAATTATATTTAAAGGAATAAACAAAATTTGAACTTTAGCTATGTTGGTGTTTGGAGATCAATAAAGGTTTTAATGGTGAAAAATCATATTACCCTATGGTCCTTAAAAAAGATATATTTGATAAAATATTATATTACAAAAATATTTCCAGTTTTTGGAACTTATTAATAATAAAATATAATGACAACATGAAGAGACATAATTATTTTTCTGACTTTTCTTGATTACCTCTAGTTTAGTGGAGACATACAATAAACGCTATAATATGGTGGCATATTATAGCGTTTTTATAAAAAATTTTAGAATTTTGTGGTAAATATGTATAAAATACCTATACCACCAAGTAATGTACATGGTAATGAGTTATGTTTATACAATAAAGAATTTATTTTAAATGAATTGTTGTTTAAAAATAATTTATAAAAAAACCTTGTATTATTCTGAAATCATTTAGATCACATTATAACTATCTGCTTACAAATACATACACACGATAACATCAATTCAGTCAGTTTTTAAATATGAAATCATAGATACATGAAATATGTAAAGAAAAATTGTTCATAATTTGCACGCAATAATTTTTAACTACATTTATGTTATCTTTCAATACTGTAGTTGTTGTTCTTATTGTGCCACACACATACATATATATTTTCTGACACATTAACAAAATAAAATTTTATTTATTTATTGACTACAACAGTCCTGAATGTTGTTAATATTGTTGGCCTGTTAACGTCATGATATTTAATATCCTTTAGTTTACAACATAATTAATAAACAATATTGTTGCTGCTGCTGCTGTTGATGTTGATGCTATTGCTTCATATGTTGTTAATATTATGGTTGTTGTAATCATAGCCAGAAGATATGTACCACCATACAGGGAAGAAGAACATGGCAGCAAAAATAGTTTTGAGTTAATAAACTCAACTTTAATAAAATCATTTGTCAACTTTAATAGAAATACACAATTTAGAAGAGATAGTAATGATGACGATGATGAAGATGATAATGATGTTGTTGATGCTATTGCAGCAGTTAGTTTGTAATATGTATGGAAGCTACGTGTAGCAAACTACTTTGGTGATCTACAAGCAAATCGCGTGACTAATACTAGAATCATGTCGTAGAAGACCATAAATGAACAATAAATAAAATAAGAGAGAAATAAGTTAAGAGGTACATATACCAAACAACAATGAAATGAAGAAATGAATATTATTTTAACAACAAAATCAATTGATTTTATTATTGTTGTAGTAGTAGTAGTAGTAGTTGTTAGTAAGTAGTCTTTGTTGTAGAGATTAAAACAATAACAAAGTGAGGTCAACAAATTGAAACTAAATACTTGAATCAAAGTTATGCCTGCACATCCTGATGATAAACCTCGCCAAACAAGCAGCCACCACCAGCTTCATCATAGACCGGCCAATGTACCAGGCATCGGAAAAATCACATAAAACAAAAGAAGAAGAAGATCATAAGCACAAAATAAACTAAAATAAATGAAAAGGAAGTTCCAGGCTGATGCCAATACCGACGAAGTTGAAGCTGCTGCCTTTTGGTGAGATCGTGTTTAGGAGATTGTGTTTGTTATTGCTTGTTTGTATCTTAAGCGCTCGTTGTGATCGTTTTAAATCTGACATTGGAAGGTTGGTTGGCTGGCTGGCTGGCTCGCTGAGATGTAAGATTGACTCTCACATACATAAAAATAAATAAAAATCATGGAAGGAAGATTGACCAACTAACTAACTGACTAAGTTGGCATGTAACGTAGTGGCTAAAGGATTTTTTAATTGCTGACCATGTTGTTCGATCTTAAGATCTCAGTATGATCACAAATAACTCGCATTAAACGCACATAAACATACACATACTTGAGTAGTTTTCATACCACATATTATGGGCATACAATCGCTTGTTTAATCATTCATTTGGAATGGCATTTTAAAAATGCACCGCTTTTGTACACCGCGTACACTACTGCGGCTTTCTTGCTAGCGAGCAGAATCAAAATCACAAGCTACAAACAGTGGTATTTGTATTATCGGTACAACAACAAATTCAACAAACATTTGCAACAGATGTGCTTTTTCGTCTCTTTAGAGTTTGTTGTTATATTGTGGTGTAGTGTTGAGCTTTAGCGCATTTTACGTTGCACATATTGTGTATGTTGTTTGTATTTGGTAGTGGCATTACCTTTCTTCAGCAACCACACATAATATTCGCACATATCATAAAAAAAAAGAGTGAGAGAGAGAACTTACTACATTTTTTTTGTACTTTTTTTCATTGAAAATACTTCAAATGTCAAAGTAAAACGTTTAAAAATCTCATAAAATGATTGTAGCAAATTCAAATAAACATATATTGTACATTCTGTCTTCCCAATAGCCAGCCAGCCAGCCAGCCAGCCAGTCAGCCAACAAGTCAACTAGTCAGTTAAACATTTGTGCCACCAGCTCCCTCAAAACTCTTACGTTATTGAACATCTGTCTGCATTTGTATTTTTGTGTTAAGCCAACCATCCGTCTGTCTGTTCTGCTATCCGTCCGTCCATCTGTGTTTGTTTATTTGTTACGGAAATCTCAGTTTGCTGCTGTTGCTTCTGCTCATTTCTTTACAAATGAAAGGAAATGCTTTATATCAATTAGTTGAGCACTAATTATTGCAATACCTTGTAACATATTTTTTCTTTTTTTCTTCGCTCTTTCCTTGGTATATCACCAAATACCCAAGACTACTTCTATGTTGCTAAATAAATGCTATTTTGCACTTACAGCATATTCTCTTTGGTGGAGTTGCAAGATTCATTGTTTGTTTGTGAAAGGATCGTTTGGTGTTTACAATCTTCCTCACAATCTTTGCCAGCACAAGTGGTTATTTGTTGTGTTTATTGTTTAACAAAGTGGATGAGAGATTCAATCCTCCACGATCGGCTACGTTGTGGGTGTAGATGTAAAGGTATGATTTTTTTCATTTCTTTACAGTTTTTAAATCGATTAAAATTCTTGAAAAAATTTATAAAGGCTGGACATTTAAAATAGAATTTGGTGGGCATTCTTTAGCATATAATGGTGCTAGATATGTTGTGTGCAACGGTTCGAAATGCAGGTTCTTACTTAAACATTTAATTTCCTTTTTGGGAAGTTAAAAATTTTGTTATTAGTGAAGAAATTACAATTTGAGGCGAATTTTATTAAATATCGTGCTAAATGTGAAGAAGATAACTTTTGCGTCAATCTAGAATCCTGTTATCAGTGATAACAATTAAAGCAAATTCGTTTTCAACTTTTAAACAAAATACTTCGAATGCATGTAAATCAGTAATTCGGAGCTTTAACTTAAGTTTTGTCTATTTGTATTCTTTTTTAATTTTAAAAATCTATTATTGGGGAATTTTCTATTTCATTTCAGCTATAGCTGGCCAAAGTTATTTGTCGATAAACCATTGAAATTTCTATGAAGATAATTTCTTGTTAAAATTTTACAACTTTCAAATAATATCTAATAGTTCAGTTTTAAAGAAATCACTTCCTTTCATAACTTGTCCAAACTTTGTCTCAACTCATTTAATTTCATTAAAGTGTAACATGAACCGACATGTTTAATCGTGCAGCTTGGAGATATAAAAACAATAAAAAAGAAACAATAATATCAAAAAAAAAAAAAAAACATTAAATTTTCTTTAATGATTTTCAAGTAATCAATCATCATTCCAACACAACACTTTTACTGTTCAATGGCTACTAACCGTAATGTCTGATGCCGTTTTTTTTTTTTTTGTTTTTTTGCTGTTGATGTTATTGTAACAACTATCTTTTATACACCGTACAATACAACAATGACAATAACAGCAGGAGCAACGTTTCGAAAAAAAGTTTTTAACAAGCTAAACAACACTTGCCACATTACCTGAAGTTATGTGATGGTGTTGCCATGTAATGTTGTATGGAACGTGTGTGGCCCTTTTTCGATTTTTTCCTCTCTTGTATTGTAATGTGGATGTAATTAACAACACGCAAAAAGATTTTTCATATCATTACAATAAATTAAAAAAACTCCGATCTCTAAAGCAACAAAAACTAAACATTTTAAGGTTTTATTGCCATTTTTGGTAATACAATGTAATTTACACAAACTCACTTTATATATTAAGTACTTTAAAACTTTTGCGTACTAGAGAAGTATTTTAGATGAATAGACATATCATCGATTTTTTTTCTTTTAATTCAGAAATGGGAAAGAGTAATAAACATTTTGAATTATTTCCCATACTAAATATATAAGAAAAAAATAAAAAATATCATCAGCAGCAGAAATTCATTGATCATGGGTGGTCCAGATCAAACATAATTAAGTTACAAATTGTATTTATAATTGGTCTTTTTTATAGTTTATTTTCGAATTGTATTTCCAATGAAATTATTTTTAATTATATAATAATATTTTGATATAAAATTATTAAATCTATAAATAACTAAAAGTTCGTCAACAAAACAAATTATTATTATTTTTTTGGGGTTAAATGTATATAATTTATAAAATAATTCGTATCGCTTTAAACAAACTTCCTATAAAAGTATCTGTATTCCTTTACATAATAGGGTTCTATGCACTGAACAAAGTAATTTCAATAAATGAAGTTTGAACGAGAGAGAAAGGTATAGTCGGCCAAGCCCGACCATATAATACTCTACACAAATGCCTTTATGTACCAAAATTCGGGATGAAGAATTTATGGACCTATATTAGTATTAAGTGAAATATAAAAAATATTAGTACAGAATATTACGTCGATACTAAGATTCACATGTATTTATCAGAGTAAACGCAAAGAAAAAATATGGTTCATGTGACCATAAACTAAGAGCAACATACTATGATTGTAATATATGATTCCAGGTTACAATAAGTATATTTGTACGTAAATTATTTCTGATCATTTCAAATCATTTTTCTCACAATTTCTGCAGTTGGCAAGTCGAAATTTGTTTCTTGTCGCGTTACAAAAATGAATAGTTTCGATTTATAACGAACTGTTGAAAGCTGCTTTCTTGCTCTCTTTTATGGACGAAAAATGGATGAAAGGGTTGGCATTTTCCAACAAGACAAATTTGCTGCATTATCCATGTTTCTAAGCAATCGAAATCTTGGGTCAATGAACATGTTCATTCCTTTGTTGGTCTGCCGGCTTGTAGTCCGGACTTAAACCCAATGGAAAAACTTGTGGGGAACATGGCCCGTAAGTTTATGCAAATAATGCCCAGAATGAAGGCATAAAGTACTGGTGACAGAGCTGAACTAAGGAATTAAACAAGTCTGGGGATGGAAAATTAGGATTCGATCTGCTTTAAAAAATTAGTGGAATCAATGCAGACCTATTTTTGAAACAATCCATACAAAGGGAATCCTCCACACATCTTTATAATGCTCAACAATGGCCCAAACATAAGTGCGTTTAATAGGAAATACCGTTTAAAAATGCCTTGTTAATATCGAAAAATTAAGTAAATAATAATTAAAGTGCAAATGGAAATTTTTTGTAAACAACTATTTTTTAAAGTGAAGTCTTAAATAATTTAATACACAATTTATTGCCGCAACTAAATATTTTCTTGTTCTAATTTTTACCTTTTTTTTAAAAAAAAAGTAGTGTGCGTTTATAGGAATATGCTCCAGTCTACTTGTAAAAATGTTATTTTTGTCGAATATTAAATTGATGGAATTTATGCACGTTAATGTGATGTTCTAATAAGGATAACACGGATTTGTGTTTACATAAAACTTGTTTGTGTTAAACTTCAGGTACCAAATTTCATTAAATTATCTCTCAAAAATTACGACCTGTACTTTGCGCACAAGTTTTACATGGACAGCCAACTAACCAGACGGACGGACAATGTTAAATCGACTTAGAAAGTGATTCTGAGTCGAACGGTATACTTTAATGTTAGATGTGGAAACCTATGGTGGTGCAGGGTGTAATCATTAGTCGTAACCCCTAAGTACAACAAGTACAGGCTATTTCCATGTTGTAGAACTAAAACATTTTTTTCTTAGATTTAGTTAAATGGCATATAAACACTGTTTTATATTCATTATTAATAGGGAATTGTATTTAATTATTAATTGTGTTAACTGAATGTAATAAAATCTTGTAATTTAATTTTAATAAAAAAAGTACAAAGCAGGTCTAAAGGGAATTTCTATGTTATAAATAAATTTGGAATTTTAGTCAATGCGATTTTAAAAATGTTTAGCATTTTTAACATTTACTGTCTTGTATTACGTAGTTATACCAAAAACAAATTTCCTCTCTATAGATTTCATTATTACATGATTTTATCATGGTTTATCGAGAAATGCTTCATTTTTACAACATTAAAAACTTGTAGGAGCTATGTGTGTTAAGTTTGAGATTAATACCTGTGTATTGGGTTACTACATCACCTAATATCTGCGGCAAATTTTCTACAATACAAAAAGAAATTTGCTTCAAGTCTCTTCTCCAGATTATTTATATTACTAAATGAAAGTACTTCTGGTCAGGGAACATAATGTTATATTGAGAGAGCCTAATTCCCATAAGGAAATGCTCTCTCATCGGAAAACAGTACTAAGCTTAAAATCTCTGATTTGAGTCAGAAATAAAGTATACTCAGAAATATGATCAGGTTTTCACTTGTGAAATACGTGTTGAAAACAAAAAAACTATTCAGTGTCAATAGGGAACTTGTCCTATATATCCTTAAAATCGTCCAGCATGTTCAAATCATTAAGGAAAATTGAAACTCATTGGAATCAAGTTCACACCACTTTTGTATCAAATTACGTACATTATGTTTCCTATTTAATATATTTAAAATTTATAAGCGAACGGCTTCAAAAAGCCGATACATTAAATTGTCAATGTCAATCTCAAATGTGATTACTCCATATTCTATAGGTCCATTTATTTGAAGTAAACAAAATATATTTTTAAAATAGCTCCATCATTGCAAAAATTGTGTGGCAAGTTTTAAAATGACTTACTATTAACTTTACAAGTTTTATTTATTTTTCAATATACAAAGAACATGTTAAAAACAAAGTGTTCATAAATATCCATTAAATGTAAAAATTATATTTTAAAACAACACATTTACCAAAAAAAAAAAAAAAAAATTAAAGCTTAACAAATTGAAATTGTTTCTTTTCGAAACTCTTGGAATGAATTCCAACCTTTTTTTGTTTTTTGATGCCTTAATTTTTTTTTAAGTTAAAACTGAAAACATAATATCAACGCTGAAAAAAAAGAAAGAAGGAAGTTTTTCTTTATTTTTGGAGCTTTAGTACAAGTCACGAAAGAACGTCTTTATTCGTTTTGGACCTCCGGCTGAGTATAAGGCTGGCAGAGAAGGCTACAGAAAAAAAAAAGTATTTTTTTAGAGCATTGCATGCAACAATAATGTTGTGTTAGCGGACAACAAAATTTAACAAATAAATGAAAATACAACAATAGTATCAGCAGCAGGAAAACAAATGAAGATGTGAATGTTTTGAATGTTGTTGTTACTAATGTGTGGCAAGAACGGCACCATTTTTGGCTTGAGGCGTTGATTGGCCATGGAACCGGCAGGGTGGCAATATGCAAACATTGGCACAACACATCCGAAATATATTTCCTTAATCACACACATTTTTATACTTTTGCAAATATTACAATGATGTTGCTGTTTGTTATTATTATTTTTTTTTTTATTTTATTTTTGTGTTGAATTCAGTCTTAGAAGTGAATTCTTTTAGTGTGTTTATGTTCATGAATGGCTCATAAGTATTTTGGAGGTTTCTTTTTTTTTTTTCTCTCTCTCTCTTTCTCTCTTAAGTTTCGTTTTCACTTTTTTGTTTAGACTGATATTCCCCGAGTTTGTTGTATGAAGTTAAGCGATTTTTTTTTTTTTTGATTGGAGTTATGTGAAGAGTACCAGCAATTTAACACACTTCAGCGCGTGAATTAAGGGCAATTTACTTAAATTAAGCAATCTTAAATTTAATATTAAGTGTTGGTTTAGTTTTGTTTACCCTTTTTATGATTTTGAAAAATATATTTTACAATTTGAAATCATTTGTGATTTTTTTTTTTTTTTTTTGGGTTTTATAATCATTGACCACAAAGTTTAATGTAGGTTTTTGTTTTTTGGGGATTCTTTTTAATTTCATAAAAGTACAAATATTCCTTTAATTTAATTTTGGGATTAAGTTTTATTAAAATATTTTTGAAAAAAAGACAATCATCATTAGCTTAAGGGAAAGTTTTGGTTTCATACTTTTTTTTTTTGCAATTAAAAACCTCAATTTGCCAGTTTGTATGTCCGTCTATATATTTTAACAACAACGTATAAATATTTTGTTCAAATGAAATTGTTCATTGAAGTGTTAAACAATTTTGACACTTTTTCATAATTGACACGAGTGTTTTTATGATGCTCTGGTTTTTTATTATTATAAGATGAGTATTTTATTTATTTCTTTTTTTATTAGACTAAACTAATCAGATGAGATCACAGAGATCATTTTATTAAGCAAATTGCCTATGACACATTAAGTTGCCAGATATTGAATTTCATTCATATATTCAGTTCATAATGATTGTTTTACGATCATCAAGATCATCATGAAAATAGAATTTCGTTTTTTTTTAATATTTGTCTGTTATCTTATGTGAGTTTTAATTTTTTTTTTTGCAAATGTCATTTTGAATTGTGCCATATAGGACAAAAAAAAAATATATTTCTCTGATTTTGCGGTCATCGTCATCGCCATTGGATATTAAATTTCAAATATGAATGATTTGCTTGATTTTGCTTATAAATAGAACACGTGTGCGAACAAGTTACGAAATATTTAATAATACTATCGATCGATCAATCGATATATCATTATTGTACAATGAAATTTAATTTCTATTTAGTTTTTTTCACACTTTAAAACAAAGAAAATTGAACTGAAAAAAAAAACTGAAATTGAAATTGTTACTTTTAGCTCTATTTATTTCAACACTTAAATGTCAGCTATAATTAGAAATGGACATAATTGTGTAGAGACAAAATATAATAAAATGATAAGGTAAAGCTTATTGTTAATTGAATTTTAATTCAAATTTACAAGATTATAAATTAAGGGCCTTATTTTGTCAAAAACACTTCCCCTCATTTTAAAAAAATTTTCATGTAAATTGTTTTTGTTTTTCAAAAATTTGTATAGAAAATTTTTTCAAAGTAAGGTGAAGGGATTTTGGAAATAAGGGGGTAAATTAAATTAAATTAAATTAAAAAATGTTTCATTTAAATCACTCACAAAGTCTAAGATGGAATTTTGATAAAATACACAATAATTAACAAAAAAAAAATGCGAAAAATTTCAGTAAAAAAGAAAATAAATCAAGAATTTTTATAAAAATAAAATTAATCAAAAGATAAAGAAAAAAAAAACATATTTGGTAATTTTTTTTTCACGCGTTTATATATCAAACAAATTTCTTTCTATGATGGAGACCCTATCACAGAGGTATATAAATTACATTAATGCCCAATACCGAAAGTTGACCAACAGTTTTAAAATCTTTTAAAGTGAAACTTATCTAAATAATCTCAACTAAACTTAATGAAAAAAAAAACAAAATCCTCAGACAAACAAATATTTATCACAAATTTGTGTATTTGATAAAGGAAAAAATCAAACTAAGCGTAAATATAATTTTCACAGAAACTTTTTAACAAAACAGCGAACTTTACTTAAAGGATTTTTATTTTAAAAACATACAAAAAGGATGCAACATTTTTATCTAGAAACTATTAAAAAAATATATATCTTTCACAAAAATGCCAGGTAAATTATGAATTTCAAATTGTTACTACTAGATTTATGAATCATTTTTAAAAATTTCATAAATAAAGAAACTAAATGATTTATGTGATAAAATGCATTGAATTAAATAATATGTTTATTTTATCAGGTTTTAATCTAATGTACAAGTAATTTGAATGACAAGTAATGGATCATTTATTATTATTATTTTTGTTTTTATTATTATGTTTTTGTTGCATTTAAACAAGAATAAAACAATTTTTGTTTTTAAAAGTTTTGTTAAATTTTAACCAGTTTTTTTTTTTTTTTTTTTGACATTCAGTCAAACAATAAATTTATTTTGTTCTCATGATGTTTGATTAAAGATATTCTTTTTTTTTCATGTTAATGTTCTCTTAAAATTCTGTGAATATTTGGAAAAAATTCCAAAGAATTTTTATGTTATAAAAATGAAATCACTTTTATTTGGTTTAATTTAATTTTTTTGTTTTTACTTTAGATGAAAGACGCGCTTCAATGAAATCATTAAAGATAAAAATTGTTATTTGCTAAATAAAAATCGCTAAAATTGACATGTTGCTAATTTGCCTTGAATAAGCTGCCACAAAATATTTAAAATTGATAAACTGACACCAAACCTAATTTACTTAGAAGCATTGATCTTATGTTGTATTTTAGACTTCAATTTATTTAAACTAAAAAAGTAAAAGATATGTGCCTGTGGGACCATCCATCCGTCCATTTGTCTGTCTGTCTATCTGCCTGTCCACCCATTTAAATGTGTGTTTATTTCAATATTTTGCATCTTCATCAGCCGTCAGCTTATAAAAGTGATTTTCAAATCGATGACAAATTTAATGCAATCAACGCTAAAAGTTGTTAATAACCAGTCATAAGGAGCCAAAGTTCTGATCATTCATGATGACTACCTGATTATTTTGAAGAAAGACGGGAGAGGTATAACTTCATTGACATTAATTTCTCAATTTTAACAAAAACAACAATTGATGGAGACTGATGAAGAGAGTAGAATGAAGATGTTAATTTAATTATTATGTTTTGCATTTGATTATTATGATCATAAGAAGATGAAAATGATCAACGATCATTTTAATTTTGTTTTTATTTACTATTTAATACGCTTAATAAAATGCTGTTGATGTAATAAATGCAAATCGCATGTAATTGAGCTCAAATGTACGAGGTTTGTGGCATAGGGCAAATAAAATTAAAGTCCCTTAAGATCTTACAAAATTCCCATGAATCATTAATTTTCACTGCTCAAGTTCATCGTCTGGCAAAGTAGCATTCTAGCATTTATTTGTTTTCAATAATTCAAACAACAAGTGTTAAGTTTTTTTTTTCTTTTTTTTTTTAAATTCCTTAACAGATTTTATTTATTTAAAAATTGTTTTTTTTTAATATGTTTCCATTTCAAAATTTAACACTTTCAATATTGAACCCAAGTATTATTAAGATTTACCTCAAACCAACTTCATTCATTCATCGTGGTAGGTGTTCGTTAAAGAAAGAAAAAAAAACACTTCTCTTTTTTTTTCTACATTTAAAGTTACTTCTAGTTTTCATCTTTATTTAGACGTTTTCAAGTTTATGACTATTTTAGATTTACTTGTATATTTTCTTTAAGAAGAAATGTTACTCTATCGTCTTCATCATCATCATCAGCATCATCATTATATTTCATCCTCATTCTCTATGATCTTACAGGTGTGTATGATGTTGTTGTGTGTGTTATTTTAAGTCATGTTTGATTTTATTATTTGAAGTGTAATTTTTTAAGTGTTTGGCCTTTAAGTCATTTATGTCTTCATAACTGATCAACTTGAGGTGTTTCTAAAGGGTTTTTACTTACTTACTTACTTATTTGTATTTATAAATTATTTAAATTGCGAAAATATTGGCTAAGGGTAAAAGGATTTTCTGGAAATTTACAGATTTTAATTTTATATTTAAAGGATTATAATTTTGATATATTATCCAGAGCTAAGACCGGTGAATGGATATTGGACTTTTATGAAAACAAAATTGAAGAGGACTAAAGGGTTTCCCCAAATGTCGAAGATTTGAAATTACAGTTTTTCAAGATAAAATCCAAGCAATCGATGGCGGATGTTGTTTTCAGTTCAGATTTTTTATATGAAGAACTAAAACAAATCGTTTGTTTTACAACGATTAGTCAAATAATCGCTGTTGCCGTTGCTGCAAAATGAATTACATTAAATTCATATAAGAATGAAAGGGATAGAAGGTCAAATTTTGCCTCCAGACTTATCTATAGACACGCGAGATCCATAATATCTTGGAGTTCATAGTCATTGATTCCATCTATGTATGTATATTCTCTTACTATGTCGGGGTTCACACACAGCAATTTTTCTTGCCGCAATTCCGGCTTTGTAGACGAGAGAGGTATAGAGAATGTAAAAGTTTAGTATTCTTTTCTCATCTCTCTCCTATAAACTTAAATTGCGGCAAGGAAAATTATTGCTGAGTGTGAACCCGGGCTAAACTAAGTAACATTTAGAAAAGGACATGTGTGAATGTTATATTCATAGGATTTGTTGCACCTTGAAAGCAACAAATCCTATGAATTACTTGATTTTTTTGCACTGTTTGTATTGGTTTCATTGCCGAAAAGAACATAAATCTATTTCGATTTGTTTCACAAATTCGTAGTTCCGTACTATAGTGTTTCTTAACCCATTAATGTCATATATTAGTTATAGCCAACTTTGATTTTGGCACCATTTTATTTAAAACTAACGAAACTTAATCATATTTCAGTTAATAAAATAATTATAAAAAAGTATCGATTGTATTTTTATCAACATAACGCTGATGTATTATTCAGTGAAAAGTCGACAAAATTCCAGGCAGTACAATTTTTGTCGAAAATGTAAAAATGAAGTAAAAAAATCGTATAATTAAAAATTGAAATAAAGAAGGACACAAATTAAAAAAAATAAAAATAAAAAAATAAATATGCAATTTTTTAACTTTTACACTTTCCAATTTCCCAAATCGACTCAGGTTTGTTTTAAAACTATTTTCAATATATACGGACTGAGAAAATCGAAAAATTAAAAATCTTCAAAATTCCTTACTTTGAATCTAATAAATATAAAAATGGGAAAAATAAGTTTTTCTTAACTTGGTTTCGGTGTTGTCCTTAAAGGATTAAATGAAATATTTCATTCTATGGCAGATAACGAATTGCCAATTTATGATCCTTTTTTTTTTTTTTGGATCACAAACAAACATAAAGATTTTTGACATATCCTGTTATAAAATATAAGAGGAGTGCAACAAATTGAAGATAGATTTTTTCATAAAAACTCATTTTAGTCAAACAATAAGATTTCAGAAACACATACTACTAGCATGTCATTCTCAATTCCATTATATAAACCATAATTTTTACAAAACGTCAACAATAACATAAAATGCCTTCTAAAACATGCAAATATTCTTTGGTTGTGAGAAAATTTCATTTGAAATTTCATGAAATTTCGTCCTATTTCTTTTCCCTAAAAAAAAAAATAATAATAATAAAATTATTATTACACTAATTTATTCGGCGTTCACTAATAGTGGCTGTAGATTATTTAAATTTTCAGCTCATTAACACATTCATTACAGGTTGAGCTTGCTGTTTTGCCGCTTAACAAAAATAAAAAACAAAATCAGAGACAAAGAGTCAGACATGATATACACAAACTACAAACACTACTCTTACTACTTACTATTTATGTTGTATTTATACCTCATATAAATGTTAACAACGTTGACAACAACATTTAAACGCCACAGGTGAACAAATGACAACAACAACAACAGCAATGAGAGCAACAATAATAATAAGAATCTACTTGGTAGATTTAAAGTCATCAAAAACAGAACAAACCAGCCAACGAATCTTTATGTTAAAGGCGAACAGTATCCAAGAAAATAGCAAGCGAAACAGCTGCGCTATATAGTGAAATAAATACTACAACTAAAAAAAGAAAAAAATAAAAAAACATACAAAAAGCCCAAATAAACACCAACACAAAAAATTTCATGTGAACAAGTGCAACTCCATACAAATATATAGTAGAGTGGGACTCCAAGTGAAAAAGAGGAGAACAAAAAAAGCGACCTCAAATGGCTGTTTAAAGTTTAACATTACATTCGATTTAAAAACCACAAAAAAGCCACATTCAAATTGCTTATGAAGTCAACTCAAGTTTGTTTTGAATCTTATGAATCTTTTTTTTTTTTTTTCTTATTATTTTTAAAAATTTAAATGTGACTTTAAAGTTTTGTTTGTGATGGCTGTAAGTTATTGGTTATAATATTGTATCACATTTCACTTCCTTCAGGACATCATCATCATCATCATTATTCTATAATAAACGTATATATCTTTTAGTTGAGCATTTGTTTTCTTTTTTTATAAAGAAAAAAGTTGTCAACATTTATTGAGAAATCGTGCCATTTTAATAGCTTTAATGTTGAGTTTATTTCCATTTTATATTTTTTGCTCTTTGTTTGTCTTATTGAATTTGCGTTTTGTATGCAACTTAAGTTGCATTACATTGTACAATTTCATTTAAAATACGCACATACGAAGATAATTCTTAGTGCTGGTCCTAGACTTAAGCGGAAAAAAAAGGTCTCATTTTTATATAGATTTCGTATTTCACAGCAATTTATCTCGTTTTGTGGGTATGAAATGAAAAGAAATAAATAGATGCCATAGATTATGATTATTTAGATCTTTAATATAGTAATGGTTAAAGCTATTTGACTCCTGCTGTAACCACAACAAGAATAATGTAAATAAATAAAATGACTTAAAAATGGTCAGAATAAAACAAAAAGAAAATATAATTCAATGTCATTTTTTGGGGAAGAATGTTACAATGAGTGAATGATTTTTTTGTATTATGTAAACTTACAAGTGCAGAAATTAAGAACTGGATCGATCACTGAATTCTATCATATGGAAATTTAAAATGACAAATCTTTAAAATATGGAGTTGTTTGTTTCTCGCAAGCCGACCCAATGTATATGCATTGTAACTCGAATGTAAATAAATTCATAAATTTTTTATATTTTCTTATAAGATGAAGAGACGAGAGTCTCAGGATGTTTTTTAATGGGTAATAGAGCTATTCTGTTGAAATTGCCAAAGTATCTTCGGCTATCACTGTATGATAAAGAATTATATTCCAAATAAAACAAATGATACAACTAAGAGTAGATGTATTCCCGGATGATAACTCTACTGTGGTGAATGACACAATATTAACGGGCAATGAGCAGACTCTCAAGATCCTATTAGTTTTATGGAAATAATGGATGATAACTTTCTATTAAGAAGAAGAATTGCTGAAATCACCGCTGAACATGTATTTTTCTACAAAATGTAAAAAAGTTTGCAAACGAAAATTACCTATAATTAACTATAATTAGACACCAGCAGAATGGAATACGTATTTTCTGTGCCGCTACACACTTCGTTGAAACCTAAACAAAATAATAGACTTAAATTATAGGGAACTACACTCTACGGCCTAAAGCTTTACTTGATTAAGCGTTGAATACGAACTTAAATGTCTGACCATTTCGATGAAACACTTTGATGGAACAACCGCGAAAAGTGCTCTTATGAGTACAGTTGACACATTAGTTTCCAAAAAATTTATCAACATATCAAACAATCAATAATTAACTCACATATAAGGATCCATTTCGGTATGCTAATAGACGTTCTGGCGACCATATGATAAACTTTATTAGATCCAAAATATAGATAGATATGTTCGGAGACACAATTATTCATTAATTTATTTCATGAAATGCCACAAACTCCAACTAACTACAAGAATTTTGTGACTGATCGTAGATTAAAACGTTAAGTAACAGAAGATCTTGAATCGGCATCCAATGAGTGATGTATCGTTGCAATTGATTCTAACTCAAAGAAAAATTTCTTCATATTGGTTATTGGCATAGAAAAGTACACGTGAAATCCGTTGGTTTCATTGAGTGACGTAACCGCTCAGTTACAACCTGGAAGCATGATATGCTAACGAAGAATATATTTTATTCAACAGGTATGGTAAAGCACAATCTAGAGATTAATAAAGTTCCCAAAATATTCTACCGAAAACGAATACAGATTTTCCAGCGACAAATTCAACCACGTATCTTCGTGCCAAGAATAAATTGAAAATGAAGGAAGACGGCGATTTTGACAGAAGATAATAATGTAATTATAGCCTATATACCATTACTGATTCAGATCTGTCGATAGCAATACCATCAGTATCTGTGTTGGGGTATAAAATAAAAGACCGTCACTTTCTCGCCACTTTCTCTAAAGACTACAACTTTCGCTGATCCAAATTGAAAAATTCTTGGTTAGAACTTTAACTTCCACCTGTACAAAATCCCACTGTTCGATGAAGGTAATAATCGTAGACAACGCCGGTTGGACTTCTTTAAGAATGACAATAAGTTTTAATTAAAACTTTGATTAAACGATGTAAATGTAGATAATATGTAATTCCCTTGGGTGATTATTGACATATGGTGAATACCAAATTGTACATTCTGCATGAATGATTCGAGGTAGTGGTTATATCTTAAGAAGTTGATTTCTACGACCGACGCAAGCTTACGACCGATGGCTCTCCAAGATATCGCTACAAATCAGCCGGATCTGTGCGACACTATCATTAAATATAAGTACTACCGTTTGAATACACGGTGGATATTCAAAAGACGTAATTTTTAAAACAAAATCAATGCGAAGAAACATTTAAACTGAATATCAATTCAAAGAATATTCAGTGCATTAAAAGGAATACTTTCCCCTTATATTTGAAACTCAAACAACTTGTCGTACAAATATCATAAAAACCTTAATGGCGTTGAATTGGTCAAAATAGCAGTGAATAGCAGAGATTACTCAAACTAGAAACCAACGATAGTAAAAAACAAAAACTGTTCCACTTCGAAAAGACAACGATCGCGTCCTGTAGTAAAAATAGAACAAAATTTCAAACAGAATCATGTGAATTGCCACAAACCAAAATCAGGCAAATGGCACAGGTTGATAAAAAAAAGTATTTTAGCAAAATTAAAATAAAGCAATTGCATCTAAAAGCCAACAACAATAACAAAAAGTCGATAAAAGGTTCATAAGGTCTATTTGGAAATCGCAAAATAGTTGGTTGGTTGGTTGGTTAAAAAGACATGATATTTACCGCCATTTACAACACAATAACTACAGGACAAAACCAACAACAAAAGCCAAGAATAATCATGATAATGGAAATACATTAAAAATAAGCAACTATGAAGGCAAAAAAAAAAAAAATACTCGCAGAAAAATAATAAAAATCAATATTAATAATTTATGATTTAATTTTTTTGAATTATGACATTTGGTAAAAAAAAAAAAAAAAACAGAGAAAAAAACTATAAAAAACAGCAATAATCAAAAGTGAACTACGAAAATAAACAACGAACTTACAGACAGATGTAGATGTGGAACAGAAATATATTTAAAAATATCGTCATAACCACAAAAGAAATTTATTATAAAACACTGAAAATTTGGTAAAAAAAAAAAAAAAAAAAAAAAAAAAAAAATGAAATTTCTGTTAGTCTGTGTGTATTGAAGTAATCAAGATATTTATTATTGTGAATATTGTTGTTATTCACAAAAAGCTACACTAAAAAATTAAATCACTTATTTTTGTATATTTTTATATTTTAGAGACCACACACATTTTTATTTCTTTAAACTTTAAAAACCTCAACTTTAATAATAAAATAAAAAAAGTTTTAAAATTATATATATATGTATATATATATATGTGTGTGTGTGAAGGTTTTCGTTTGAGCTCTAAGAAGCAAAAAAAAAAAGTGTGGCTGAACACACAAAATTAAAGGCCACGCTTCATGAAAGTGTTGATGTTGTGCCGCCATAGAGTGTAGTAGTCAAAATGTAATACATGTTGTTGGTTGTTTCAAACGGACGTCAGAGTACAAAATAGTAGTCATCGGTAGTAGCTAAAAGAAAAAAATCTAAAGCGACCAAACTGATACTAAACTACTAATACACTCACAAAAATGGATAAAAATGTTATGGATTGCACAAATTCAGACAAAACTATGATACAGAATTATTAAAAATCTAACCACATGGATCTAATTACATTGCTGTGAAATTCTTCAACTATAAAATTGATAACATCTCTTTAAATGTTATTCAAATCTAAGTGATCCTGAAATGTTATTTCTACATCTCTTAATTTAAGTCAACTGGATGAAGAAACATTATGTCAACGAAGCACAATATCAATCAAATGAAATGTCGCTGTCTCCAAGATTGTGTGCGCATTAAGACTCGAAACCGTTGTCCACCAAACATAGACCTTCGTAGACATTAACATTTAGTATTCAGCCAATTTCCGACTAGCAACTGAAACTCGATTTCTGACAGAGGCACGTTTTTGGATGCAATAAACAGATTAGTGAGAAAGTTTGGGTTGATATCAATTCATACAAGGATCTCCAAGTATAAATTCATACCTCTTTGGTGTGGAATGTGAATAGGCAAAATTAACGGTTCGTACTTTTTTTAACGATGATGATATTACTAAAAGACTCTATCAATCATTGAAGATGGATTTATTTGAATGATCTGGATTTAAACAACGTCTGATTCGAAAGGTGGACGTCTTAAGGCTCAATGCTAACGACATAATGGACATTTTCTAGCATCACATTTAAGTTTTATTGACTCATATCAGGAAGATTTTGGAATCAAGATATTTGCATATTATTCTAATTGCATTTTTTTAAAAAGCCTATATTAAACCAATTACATTTTTCATTTAAAATATTATTAACAACAAAAAAATTTTTGCAAGTGTATGATATGCGTTTAAATAATTCAAAAGAACATTGATGCCCCAAAACTACAACAAATAACACTAACAAAAATAAAAAACGGCAGCTAAATTTTATTTTTCATTCTCTAGAGTCAGTCAGTACAAACAGCAACACGTTTAAGGCCATCAAGGCGAAAAAAAGTCTGTAAAAAACTAAAACATATCACAGCAACAGCAGCTTCATCAACACCGTCATCATCAACAGCAGCTACAGCGGCAGCAGCTTTAAGAGCAGCATCTCACTCAACATCATCATCAATGATAAAGAAAAAAAAAAAAAGCAAAACTCAAGGAGGTAAAGTTTAAAATAATTTTATTAAATTGAAGGTTTTGTTTTAAGAATTATATTTTTTCGACCAGGCAAAACAAAACTTAAACTAAAGCTAAATTTCTTTAGATATTTTCCTAAAAAAAAAATCAAAATAAAAAAAAAAAAAAAAA
>MINK01187692.1:13091-23722 GCA_001735545.1 Phormia regina
ATTATTATTATTATTATTATTATTATTATTATTATTATTATTATTATTATTATTAATGTTAAATCCTCATATGTATTTTTATTTTTACAATTAATTTTTTAAGCATTGTTTTCAATTCAGATTTGCAAATGTTTTGAATTTGAATGTCAAAATTCAAATTTGTCAATTTAAATATATAAATCAGGTGTTTTACAACGTTATACATTATTTTACATAAAACTGTCATTTGCATTATTTAACACATCGTTGCTATGGTACCAATTGCCACAACAATGATGTTTGTTAATATGTTTTTTTATTAAAATTTCATTGATTTAATACGACAACATTAATTTTAATTAAATAATTTCAATAACCTGTAGTTTTTATATTTATTAAAAATTAAAAAAAAATAAAAAATAAACAACATTATATACATATATACATATATATATATATATATAAATGTCGAAGGTGCTAAGAAGTGAACATTTAAAGACTAAAAACCAAAAGGTAAGATAATGGTGAAGAAATTGTGAAAATTTAACAAATATAAATATAATTATTGCATCATCGAAACACACAGGAAAATTTTGTTATAATTTGAAGTCAAAACCATACATAGGGATTTAAAAAAAATTTCCGAACAATAGCTTTATGATAATGATAACCAAAATGATATTATTATATTGAGATTTCGAAATATTTCATTATAATAAAAAAAAAAATAAGAAAAATTTAAAAATTAAAATTTTTTTAATAAACAATAAAAAGCTGGGAATAAAATACAAAAGTGTTAATAGTTAATAGATTTTTAATGGTAAAACCAATTGCAGAAATATGTATGTATGTCCCGAAGGAATAATCATGCTTGCAAATATGATATTTTTTTTTATATTTAGATCTTTTCATATTGTAGCCAATTATGTTTCATTATAATTATATATTTAGTATATTTAAATTCTTTGGAAGTAACGATACCGAAAACGTTATCATAATTTTATATAAAAAAAAACGATATCATAAGGAAAAGTAAACTTTAGTCCGTAAAAACTATCGTTATAGATACGAGAACGTTTAGTGATTATTTTTATCATCTAGATAATATCGTTTCGATATCGTTATAATATCGTTGGGATGAATGAAAACGGATTTCTATAAATAAGAATTATGAATTAGATATTGTTCCTTGGAATGGAATTAATATCCTTGTTCTTTAGCAACATTCATTGACTGTCTGTTAATACGGACATATACAAAATTGATATGATTTCTTAAACAAGGGGAATAGTTAGATATTCCTTTTCAATTAAAACTTAAAAGATTTTTTTTATTTACAACTTCTTTTGCATACCGAATAAATTTATATGTTTTTCCTTTTAGGACACTAAAGTGTTGCGATCAGATACGACAGCTAACAAAAGTACACTTGAAAAAAAAGCAACTTCATCATCTAAATCTATTAAACCTTCAACTCAGTTACACGATATTCAAACTAATAAAGAAGAAAAGGAAAAAATTAAAACTAAACTAACAAGTCGATCTACTGGTGCCTCGACTAAGGCAAATTTAAGTATTCAGAAAACTCAAATTTCCCAAACAAGAACAGGTGGAAATATTAAATTACAAAAAAATAATTTGAATACACGAAAGAGCAATTCTTCAACTACACAACAGAAACAACAACCATTACGTGCCAAACCATTGACAACCACAAAAGTCATTAGAGAATCTAAGCAAAGCCTTGCAACATCAAAAACAAACACAAAAAAGCCTGTTCCTACAAAACCAAATGCGGTTTTAGATACTCCCCAGAATGTTACAATTTCTTCTCCGCCTCCTAAAAAGAAAAATAATAGCAATGTTGAACTCGAAGAGAGCAAAAGTGAATCAAGAAACGTTAATTGCAAATTGATTAGAAAAGGCAGTAGAACTTTAGCTCCTGAAGAAATTGTAATACTCAAAAGAGAATCAGCAAAAAAGAGATTTGAGGAAAAAATTCAACAAGATAATTTACAAAGACAACAGTCCTCGGTGGCACTTTTAAAAGAACCAGTAGCATTTGAGGTTAAATTCGAAGATAAAGGAAAAAAGTCAAGATGCGAAAGATCAGTAACTCGGGAGAAACCCGAAGAAGAAGATAGAGAAAAAGTTCCGACGGAAATAACAGAAGAAAGTCAGGGGTCAACGATTGAAGATAAAGAAAAATCCGCAAGAGAAAGATCAAGATCTCGAACAATAAGTGTGACAGATAAAAATTACGAAGAACAGCAATATTCTGATGATTTTGAGTCCTACGAATCAGACTTTGAAACCGAATCCAATACACAATCTTTGGCTACAACAGAAATTTCAAGTAGTGGAAGTGAAGACGTGTCAGATGAAATTGAAAACCAAACCGATTCTCTAAAACAATTAACTAGCGATGAAAGTGAAGAAGATGAAGATGACTCAGAAGTGACACAAAATCCTATAACAGTTATACAAAGAGATAAAGAAAGAAAATTAGATTCTGGTCATTATGAGTTAAATTCTCGCAAATCAAATGTCCCTAAAACATCGGAACTTTCTATTACAGACAGTTTGGAAGCTTTTAGTTTGGGAATATCAGATCAATTGGATTCGGGTATATCAACGTATGCCCCTCCAATGTCTTCGTCTTTCAATAAGGCAAACCTAGAAATATTCTATGGAGGTTATAAAGACTTTAACACGAAACCCATTATTAATCAGCGAGGTTTTGATTTGATGTCCAAAATTCAGTTTGATATCTTAAGTTTTACGTTGCTTGATCTGAAACCTATATCTTATGATATATTTATGCAAACTTTTGGAAAACTTAATACAAATCAAAGTTCTACACAAACTCAAAGTAACCAAATGAATATAGAGCAGCAAACAGAATTACAAGAAACCCGTTCTATTTGGACTCAACATCCACCGCAATTTGATTTGGAGATTATTAAATATTTAGATAACAATGGTGCAATATCAAATCAAAATTGCTGTGGGGAGTTGTTTGATGAAACCGAAATTCAATCACCAACTGAATGCGAACTGGAACAAAGTTTATTTAGTCTAAAAAAGCTAAATAACCAAAGTTCCCAGCGTAACCATCAAAACTATCAAAAACGTCTTAGAAAGTCTGTCAATTATGAAAATTTAAATTCTTTCCTTTTGAGATCCTCGATTGCTTTGGATCAGTTACTTGGCTCCTCAAATACTAATAATAATAACACATCCAACCGCCATTTACCCTATGAAAGTGATCCGATTTTATCACAAGTCTCCGATCGTCATTTTTCTATTGAAACGAATTTTCTAAATACATTAAAAGTCATAAAAATATTCTCCAACAACAAATATAATTTACTCATAACAGTACATGAATCCTTGCCCGACACAAATGTTTACAGTTCGGACTTTACGCATCTTTTGATGGTTTGGTGCACCAATGCATGTGATAAACCTGTACGTCTTCTTACTACTTGGAGTCAAGTTTCCAAAGTAGAAATATCTAATGATTCTTCAGATATTATAGTGGCAGCTTTAAGAGATGGATCTATAGCTTTATGGGATCTAAGAGAAACTCATTCATTTTGTTCCAAGCTTGATGGATACTTAACACACTTTGCGGCAACTCAGTCGTTAATACCTACTTGGAATGGATTTAAGAATGAATCTAAACTGATGATAGATTTAGGCGCCTGTTTAGATGTAAAAAGTTTTAGAAGTCAAACTAATAATTTTCTGATTCAAACGGCAACGTTTTCAAAAACACAGGTACAGTAGAAAAATAGGTTAGGGTTATGTTTACTCCACTATAAGAATATTAAAGGTATTCACCTCAGAAAGTTTTGCTTAAATTATTCTATATGATTGTTATTGTTGTTGAGTTTACAGAAATCGATGCAAAATTTTTTATTTTGCAAGGGTCTTGCAAAGTTTCAAATTTTTAAGGTGAATACATTTAATAAAAGTTATGAAATATAATTACTCTAATAATAGTATTTAATATTGCCGTGCGTGATTACCACTTACTTTAACATTTTAAATTTCAGTTTGTTTCTCTTCACGATTCCGGAATTGTTACTGTTTGGACATTAGTGGAAACTTCGGAAACATCTTTAAATCTAGTGCAAATGAAAAAATATGAAAAACCTAAATATTTTGCAAAATTCTCACAAACATTCGAGTATACTTCACCTTGGGCACGAGTCAAACTAATGCAAAGTACTATAGTCAATATCAAAGATTATTTAGAAACGAAATCGCAACAATTTCAAAGCCGATTTGACAAAACTAAACAATTCTTTCAAAAGGATATCTACAGCGATGAAGCATTAAAGGAATTGCATGAATGTGGCTTTGATGTAGGACAACAAGGCTTACGTTTTACCAGCTTAGAATGTGGCTCAGAAAATCTATTTATCTGCACAAATCGCAATTATATATTAATGTGTTCCAAAACCTTGAAAATGGATAAACTCAAAAGAGTCGTAATAAATGAAAGCCGCTTCTTATTTCCTACAGCTTTAAAAGTTTTAAGTAATGAAAACTTTATAGCGGTAGGTCTTTCAAATGGCGCTGTTATGATTTTAAACTGTCAAGTCAACAGAGCTAGACAAAATATGCATACAACAAAAACATCACTCTCATCAAGGGATGCTGTTCCTCCAAGTCGAGATTCATTTTTGGATATAAATCCCACAACAGGAAAATCTTGTGCAATACAGAATATAGTTTTAAATTCACAAAAATCTTACGAAGATATGGAATTTGAACAAGAATATCGTCCCAACACTGCAGCCTTCATAGCTTTAATAGAGACGAAACAGAAGCCATTTGAGTTAAGAATATTTGATCAACAAACCATAATGAGCGGATCAGTATTAAGAAAAAATCTTATACAATCTTTAGAACTATCGTCTGATGGTTGGCATTTGTTTGCCTTAGCCAATGGCCATATAAGAATATATGACTTTTATTTAGATAAAGAAATTGACTATGAAGAATCTCAAGAATGTGGTAAAATAATAGATATTGCCACAGGAAAATGTGGCACTAAAGAAAAAATTTTAATGATTTTAAAATTACATAAACAAGTTGAAGTTCATATTTTAAACAAATAGATATAATATTAAACCAAACCGAAGCTATTATCTATAAATCATTTTTTTTTTTGGTAAACAAATCAATTTCTTTAAGGGGAACACACTTGAAATTCATAATTATTTTATAATAACTTTTACAACATATCTTATCATAATTAAGACAATTTGTTATTTATATTTATCATTAAACTACTTACTTCTGACATTCTGTTTGCCTGCCTGTCTGTCCATCCGTCTGTCTGTCGGTCGTTTTGCAGACTTTTTTCCATACAAATCTTAATTAATTTGTATATAAATAGCGGAGCATTGTTCCGATTATTTACAGAATTATTTCAGATTTCTATAAGCAAAAATGTTCAAAATTACTTTTGCTATTTTATTGGCTGTGCTTTTGGTGGCACCCGCCTTTGGCAAGGTCTATAACCGTTGCTCATTGGCCCAAGAAATGCACAAACTTGGTGTGCCCAAAAACCAATTGGCCCGTTGGACTTGCATTGCTGAACATGAATCCGCTTACAATACCAAAGCTGTGGGTTCATTGAATTCAAATGGTTCACGCGATTATGGTATCTTCCAAATCAACAACTATTATTGGTGTTCTCCTCCCTCGGGTGCATTCTCCTACAATGAGTGTAAAATTAAGTGTGATGATTTCTTAGTCGACAGCATCGAACCGGCCGTTAAGTGCGCCCAATTGGTACTGAGACAACAAGGCTGGGCGGCCTGGTCTACTTGGAAATATTGTGATCATACCTTACCCAGCATTGATGATTGTTTCTAAACATGTTATAGTTATAGATTTTCTTTTGAAAAAAATAAAATGAAATATTAAACGTATTTGAATTTATTTATTTCTGTTTTAAATCTATTCCAAGGTTGGAAACCGAAACGAATAACGTTATCGGTATTCAATATATTTTTATTTCGGTAATGGTATCGATTAAACATGAAACAGATTAAAGCTATTTAATGCTTTATATAGTATTTTTATTATATTTTTAATATTATGATAAAAGGTTTCTTAAATGCAATATATAATGATATTCATCAGACTTTAACGTATTCGGCAATCCAATTTTCTATAGAAAAGTTTATAATTCCATTTTAGGACAATATATAAAATATCGTACTTCAAAGTATTAAAATCACAATTCCGAAGACATTAACTAATAATATTCAATGTTAAGATTTGTCAAAAATTTTAATATTAAAATATTTACTTATCGTCTGAATAAGAATTGTTTGATTATAAAAAATTTAAAATACCAATGGTATTTTAAATTTTTTGAAATTGTTCAAAAATATTTAAATCATTATTTCGTATTAAATTTATCAAGAATTTCATAACACTACGTCTCCACAAAGAAATTTTTATTTCCTAACATAAGAAATAACGTCGGCAGAATAACGGGAATGAAATGTTATTTCCAACATTATGTTAAGGGGTGGAGAAAACGTAGATGAGAAATTTGAATTTCGTTTTGTCTTTTTTTAACAAAAATATTATTTTTTTCTCTGTTTTTATTTTTTTATTGACTTTTTTAAACAAAGCTTTGTGTTTAAACATTTATTGCAAAATAGATTGCGCAATAGATTACTTATTGGTCCACACGTAACATTTTGAAGAGAGAGATAGAATTTGACAACTGCGGACACAAAAATGTTAACGTGTGGACTAGGGGTAAAGGTAAGTACTTGCAAAAATAATATACAATATGTGTTGCCGTCTGAACTACTTTAGGATTTTCTATTGGATTTTTTGACATGCTGATAAAATACGTAATATTTTACTGTTGAAAAATCTTAATACTAAATATTATCGTCTGAAAGTAACTTAAGTAAAATGTATTTTTATATTACTGAAATAAACAAAATACAAAAAATAGTAGCTGTGTTCTGTTGTTAACGTTCATAGTCAATTTCATATAAAATTTCAAATACGTTAGGGGACAACGTATAGAATTTTAAATGTAAACAGGTAAACAGTGCTGCCAATTTAGGATAAAAAAAATACAAATATGAATATTTGAATATCAATAAATGGGAAAAATATAAAAATACAATTAAAACAAATTAAAATTTGTAGTTTTTTTCATAATATAACTACTAGGGTATCCAATTGATTAATCGCCATTCGGACATCCGATTAATTTTGGTCGATTAACTGTTCGAATAATTGAAAACTGTCTATTTTCGAATAACGAATAAGCCGAATAATTAGTGTCGAACTACCAATTAACCGTAATCTAGTTATAATTTAATAATTTTTTTATTGAATTTAAATTTATGTCAACATCAGAATCCCATGTTTAGATTCTTACTTACTTCTCTGAATATTATTTTTTACTAGATTTTATTTAACAAAATGCGATATTGAAGGATTAAAATTTTAAAATTTTTAAAAGTTATATCAAAAATACTGGTTTATTAAACTTATTAAACTTGAATACTAGTCCAATTTTCTGAAACAAATGGCTGATAGATCTATAAAGATAGACCCTATATTATCTGCATTAAGTCTCTAAGTAACTATTCCAATATATAAAATTTTATAAATAGTATTATTTATATGTCTAATATGTATTACTAAAACAATTCGGTTAATCGAATAATCTGACATTAATCGGTTATTAACCGATAAACTTAAAACATCGAATAATTAACCGAATAATCTGAATGCCCGATTAATTGGATACTCTAATAACTACAGAAGGTATAATCATTAGAAATTATTTTCTCAATTTTATTTACTGAGTCAAATATCAGACAATTATTCACATAATTTAAAATTTTTCAACAAACAATTTTTTTGTATTACTTTTATTTCCAATTTTTATTATTTTGTTTTTAAATTTTCTGACTTTGCAAGAATTTTAAATGATTCTACCTTCTATAGTTCTATCATGTTTTTCTATAGTTCTATCATGTTTTAAAAATTTATTTGTTTTGAATAAGAAGCTATACCATGATACAAAGAAACAAGGTAACCGTTCTCTCAGAGAAATTTTTTTTGAAGTTTAAAAGATTTTTTGAAATATATTTTTTCATAAACAAATTAAAAGATGTTGCCACATCATAACAAGGGACAATTATATTTAGGAAATTGTTATAAAAATTTTATAATTTATTTAAAAAATACATTTGTTTTATATGTATTTATTTCGCTAACCTATTAAAATACAACCAATAGATATATGTTTAAAAGATTTTTAACGTGATTTTGACTGTTGTGTTAGATTAAAGAAAATTATTCAAGAAGCAACAGACCCATTATTAAATTGTTTGGTATATTTCTATTTAAGAACATTGATTGGATACTTGATTGATCCATTGATCCAATATTTAATAATAAATGATAAACTAGACATGATATTAATGTCTGTAAATAATTATAATTTTGAATACATACACTAATTTCAAATGTGTTATTCTTCCTTTTATTCCAATTCATATGTCAATTGATAAAAAAATGTAAGAGTTAGAAATAAAATTGAAACTAAAAAATTAACAACAATCTCGGATTTTTTAAAAAAGATAGGTAGCACAATCAAATAATAAATCGCTCAAACGTCAGAAGTATATTATGGAGAGAACGGCTCTACCTCTATTTCTTTGTATCATGAGCTATACTAAGTCGGGGGGAGCATAATTTTTTTCTAACTATAAGCATTAACACTCAAGGGGATCAACAAAACACAGTTAATATATAAATAAACAACTCTTGTTTTAACAATAATTTTTTATTTTCATTTAACGGTATACATATGTATGTTTGTTTAGAAGCAATCATCAATGCTGCGCAATTTACCGTCACAGTATTTCCAGGTGGACCAAGCCGTCCAACCTTGTTGTCTCAAAACCAAACGGGCGCACTTAACAGCTGGTTCAATACTATCAACTAAGAAATCTTCACATTTGATCTTACATTCATCATAAGAGAAGGCACCTGATGGGGGAGAGCACCAATAGTAGTTGTTGATTTGGAAGATACCATAGTCACGAGATCCATTCGAGTTCAATGAACCTACAGCCTTGGTATTATAAGAAGATTCATGTTCCGCTATACAAGTCCAACGGGCCAATTCATCCTTGGGAACACCGAGTCTATGCATTTCGCGGGCCAATGAGCAGCGGTCGTACACTTTACCGAGGGCAGGTGCCACAAAGAGACAAGCAGCTAAAATTACTAAAGTAATCTTGAACATTTTTCTAAAGAATTTAGAGCGATACTACTTTATTCTGTTACTGAAATTTTCTTATTTATATATACAGTTGATTTAAAAAATTTGCTCTTTTTTTCTGATAACTCTAAGTAGATAAGAATGTCAAATTGACTTGATTAATTAATATGAAATGAAAGTTTCGCATTAGATTTTTTTTTTTTCATTTTTTCCAATCCTCGTAGTTCGGGTGTAAGCTGAATAATATTGTACGTTAGTTGATATTATGATATTTATCAGTTATAAGTGCTTTAAACGATCACTCTTTTATTTATCACAAAAGTCACATTTAAGTTTATACATTTTGATTATCACCCATACACTTTTTTCAAAATGTTCAAATTTACTTTAGTAATCTTGGCTGCTTGTCTCTTCATGACACCAGCCTTCGGTAAAGTTTATATGAATTCGCCCGTTGGATTTGTATAGCGGAACATGAATCTTCTTATAATACCAAGGCTGTACTATTGGTGCTCTCCCCCATCTGGTGCCTTCTCTTATAATGAATGCAAGATCAAATGTAAAGATTTCTTAGTTGATAGTTAAGTGCGCCCGCTTGCTCCACCTGGAAATATTGTGACGATTAATTGTGCAACATTGATTATTGATTATAAATATAAGTCAATGTATGTAGATTAAGGACATTACATTGGGATTATTGACTTCCAAACTTTACCGCATTTTGTGGATGAAATTTTTTAATAACCGCGAAAAAGTAATACCATTTTTTTTTTAAATTTTCGATTGCCTATTCGACTATGCTATGCTATTTGCAAAAAATGTATATATACATACCTATAAATGAAAAGAAAAAAAAACAATATTTTAAAAATAAAAAAGAAAATACTTTGTTTAAATATTACTCCAAATTTTTAAGATTAGAAAAAAATTTATGAAAACTAATTTATACTTGCAACGGATCTTATTTTCAGAAACCTCCCACACTATTAAGTAAACTTCGAACAATGACAAAATAATACGCACCAATTACAACACATTAACACATATTGTTTGACAAATACTAACACAAATAAAACCTAAACTTTTACAAAATTAAACTGAATACAAAATAATAATAACAACTATTTACTAAGTATAGGAAAGAAAAGACAATATTCGAAAAGGTAATTGCTACAATATTTTACACTCTATGTTCGAATATTTAAACAAATTAAAGGTAATATTTCAATACAAAACATTAATACATACATGTATATATATACAGTGTCTCACTAAAGTATTTGAATTTTTTAAATCATTAACAAAAATGGTTTATTTAAATGGTTTAAAAGAATTATTCTTATATATAAATATAAAA
>MINK01187692.1:24414-36568 GCA_001735545.1 Phormia regina
ATTTTTGTGGAAGCAAAAAAAAAAAAAAAATAATAATACAATAAAATGTCAACAGGGGCAAAAGAAATCATAACGAATATTGTTGACAACAATTAAACCGACATTAGGGTAACATTCATTATTTGTATAATATATTAATATAACTTAAGTTCTATCAATTTAGTTATATATATTTTTACAGTTTATTAGCAAAACTCTGATCCTAAAATGTAAATCTAGATATTTAAACTTTATTTGTTAGTTATTGTTTAACTGCCTCCTTATTCACATTCAAAAATTTTGAAATTTATAAATATTTTTTTAATAAAATTTGTATTTTTAATAAGACCTTTTGAAAATTTTATTATGAATAAGTTAATTTTATTTTGAAATTTACAAATATACTCTATTGAAATTGTTAAATAAATAACATGAGTTTTCAATTTGCGAATCTTAATAGTTTATTATCCATAATAAACACTACCCTAATAAACAATACAAATTGTGTCTCGTGTTAGAAGAGGCCCTAATGAATTATGTGTTCGGGAAAGTACAATAAAACATTAGTGGCATAATTTAATATGAGCATGATATTTCAGTTATTATAAGTAATTATTTTTTATGACTTTAGTTGTTAAACATTCGTAAAAAAATATATTGTATATATGTTTATATTCAACTGAACAAGAAATAAATTTTTATAATAACCGCCAAAGATATATTATTACTTCTTTTAGTTAATTTTATATAAGTCTATAAGAGAAACCCATTTTTATCGGATCGTAATATAACACTGATCAACCAAAATATTCTCTCTCTAAAGCAAAAGATGGACTTGATAGAATTTAATGCGCTAAACACCAATCTGTTTTCAGTTTTTTCCATCAGGTTTGTATATTTTATTGGCATATGGGTATATTTCACTATAACTCAAGAATGGTGAGTACGATTGTCATAAGTGATTCACGAAAATATGCGTACTAAAAATATTTTCACGCTAATTTATTGTTTTGCGCAAATTTGTATAAAAAAATCGTTCATTTTTATGGTAAATTTTTTTCGCACATTTGCTTTAAAATAACACTGAAACTGTTGAGCAAATGAAAATATAAACGACTTAAAGCCAATTTTATTCCACATATGTAATAGTTACTATATTTTATATATTTATTTTCTTAATAATATTATACTTTCATAAATAATCTTATAATATTATAATTTTATAAATAATTTAAATTTATTCTTATTTTGATAATAAAGTCTTGTAAGAAACAAATAAAATAAATGTTTCATTAACGTTTGTTGTTTTTTAGTTCAAACATTAATTGTTCAGACCCTATTTCATTTGTTTTCTATACACTCAAACACTCACCGTTCAGGGTATGATCAATGAACGAACTGAATCATTTTACAATTTCGAACGTTGTGAAAGAAGAACACTCTGAACGAATTAAACTTTTACCATAATTTACCAAAAACCGTTCAGTAGAAAATTTTTGTCATTTTCTGATCATAATTCAAAAACTTTTTAATCTTCAATAAAAAATTAACAAAATCTATTTGCAAATTAGATATTAGAAAATTTTCTTCAAATTTTCAATTTAATTCAACAAAGGTATGAATATTAAATCTCTAGTATTAAAGAATGCCTGCTTATGAAATCCTCATCGAAATTGAATTGGAAACGCAATTTAAATGAAATTTCAACTTGTAATGGGTTTATGAAAACGTACCAAAAGGAATTTGTTACAAGATTAATATTGTTTTTTCGTCCGATTTACATTTTAACTTTTATAATTAATACAGTCATAGTCATAGTCATATACATTTACACATTTTCCAATTTTTCGAAAATTTCGAAAGTATGTCAAATATTTTTGTTGTTATAAAAGATTTTGCAAAAGTTCTTTTCTTGTTGTAAACCCCGAAATTAGTGCATATATCTGAAAAAGTCGCGGTATTTATTTTTGATATAGAAAGAAAATTTAAAAGTATTTACACACATTTATTATACTTCACAGCTCTAAAAAAGTGAATAATTACCCGTAGCTTTTATTATGGTGATCTCAAATCTTGCCTATAAGATAGAGAGTGATTACACATCAAAACGGACAAAAAACAGAAAATTTCGAATTTGATATCTTCGATTTCAATGAAATTCGCTACAGATATTAAGTATTGCAAATGTTACTCATATCACAATATTTCTTAGTAAAGATTACTACTCTTGGTCCAAAAGTATGACGTTTCAAATATTAAAAAGCGGTTGAATTTTTTCCAAAAGTAATCACACTTTATTGCTCATAACTTCTAAAGTATAAATTGTACAATTCTTATTTTTATTTCTTTTAAGAGGAAAACTCATGAACATTAAAAGGACATGAAAAATATTTATATACTTCAAAAGTTCAAAGGTCAAAATTGATAATATAAAGATTAAAGCCTCTCAAAAATCCGGGTATTTAATTCTTTAGTTCGCCATCTATAATTGTAATGACAACTTCGTTTTATTTGTGCAATTGTCTTGTGCCTTCTATTGGTTCACGGGAGTTATTGAAGTAACACAGAAAAGGAAGATTATGCAGGTACAGGCAAACTATCGGAGGTATTAACCTAATTATACCCTACACCACCAAAGATGGTTGGGGTATTATGTGTTTATGCAAATATTGTAACGCAGAGAAAAAAAATTCCTACACCCATCTTAAAGTATACCGTTCGACTCAAAATCACTTTTTGAGTGGATGTCCGTCCGTCCGTCTGGTTAGCTGGCTGGCTGTCCATATAAAGCTTGTGCGCAAAGTACAGGTCGCCCCCATACAAATGTTCTCCCGGAATAGAGTTTTAATACTCAAAAATACCTTCAAAATTGAAATATTTTAATGAAATTTAACATAAATAAGTTTTATGTAAGCATTAATCTATGTTCCAAATTTTATGAAGATCGGTTCATAATTTACTATTCTTTCGAAAATCACTTTAACGTGCATAAATCCCATAAAAATGTTAATATTAAATTAATATTCGACACATATAACATTTATATAAGTATAAGTGACCCTGCAAAATTTCATGAAAATCAGTCCATAATTGACCATAGCTCCCATATAAGACCCATAAATACATGTGAATCTTAGTATCGAAGTAATATTCTGCAATAGTATGTTTTTATTTTCCATTTAATACAAGTATTGGTCCATAATTTTTTTAGGATTTTGAAAATATCGTTTTTGGAAATATAATGGTTATTTCTTGTAAGTCTTACTACCTTTGAACTTTCGAAAGTAACTTTATTTTTTATATGATTTTTTAAGAATTTTAAAAATACCGATTTTTGAGATATAATAATAGTTTTAATTTTTTTATCTCCAACTTTGACCTTTGAACTTTTTATGTAAAAAACTATGTATATATCGTTATGAAGGTAATAATAAAACTAAAGATCTACCCTGTATATTTAAGAAGTTATTAGTAGTTAATTAGATATTCATTTGTAAAGTTCTTAATATTTTTTTGTTTTTTAAACCGTCATATTTCTATGCCGGGAAAAACATGGGTCTGAAATTTCATGATTCGGAAACACTTTCAATGATCAGTGCTTGATGCGAATTTCATTTAAATCGGTAATGTTAAATCCGATTTCTGTCCGTTTCGACATGGAATCACTCTAGAGTAAAATTATTTGATACAAATTCTACTTTAATAACTTGCAGACATCTAAAAATAGTAGCAAAAATGATGAAAAAATCATTAAGAGCCCAGATGACATATAAATGCAGGTTTAAAAAGGTACATCAAAAGTATAGTTTGTAAAAATAATTATGAAGTATAAAATATGTGTGTAAACAACAATTTTGAATTAAAAAATGCGCATACATTTGTCTTTCTACTTAAAAAAATGCCGCGACTTTTTCAAAAATTAGCACAATCTACACTACGCATTTCAGGCTTTACGATAACATAAGAACTTTTTCGAAATATTTTATAACAACAAAAATATTTGACTTCTTTTCGAAAAATTTTAAAATTAGCTCAGAGATCCCTAATATTTAAATTGTAATCCTAAATCAAAGCTAAACAGTATTTTAAAAATTTCATTAAATAACAATTAAATTTGTATCTCAATGTATGAACGTATTATTTTGTAAAATAAAAATTTTATATTTTACTTAAGTATGTACATAGTACTTATGTATACTTTTGTCAACACATTTAACCGCAAGCATTTTTTTTAACGAAGACCACAATTAAAGGTTAAAAGCTTATGGCTTTGTGGTCAAAGAAAGTTTTTATATCATTTTATTATATTAAAAATATTATAAACCTAAATTTTTAGAAAAAAATTTGAAATTGTTGTATTTTTTTATTTTTTATTTTTGCTTCATTTCAGTTTGGGCGCACATATTAGAACATGAACTTAAATTGATACAACTAATTTTTTTGCATTTTATTCAAACGTTCCCAAGCATTATTTAATTGATACGGTGTACGTGCTAAGGCTAATTTAGCAAAGGGACCTAACGTACGATATCCCTGATTTATCTTACGCACAAAACCACTAAACATTAATTCCTTTAAAGCCATTTTTACTTGAGCTGCAATATCACCAGTAGCAATATCTCTGAATATTGAAAAATAATCATTTAAACTATAAATGTTTACACATAAATATATATGTACATATCTCTCTACAAACTTACTCTTTCTCTAATAGAGCCACGATATGACTCTCCTTGAGTCCTGCAATATACTTGGGATGGTCTTGAAATAAACGTATGGCATCGAGTACAAACAAAGGGGTGTGTAAATGATACTCATTTCGCCTTATAGTAGAAGTGGTAGGTTGTACATCGCGTATATTACAACGGATTATTGACATATTTCTTTTTTAAATTTAGATTAATAAATGTATAAATATTTCTATAAAAATAAATATTTATGTAGAATAATAAATGACAATAAAGAAAAGAAAACTATTATTTATGTATGACAAATAAAACTAATATGTTCTGAAAAAGAAAAAAAGAAATAAAAACGAATATTTTATTACTTTACCAGAGTTCACTATTATTATTATTATTATTGTTATGCTCTAATTGTATCTAACTAATGTCATCTAATTAAAGGTGTCATTAACAACTTGTTTTTATTCCAAATAAAAATATTGTTTACAGTTACACGGACAATTTATAAGAAAAAATAAATAAGGTTTGAATACACAAATATTTTAACAATTATTACGCTACTTGTGCGATTAGATTTCTTTTTTTTATTATCAAAGTTGGTAAATATTTACTTACATATACATACATACAAACACTCATATGAATATTTTATTTATTTACTTTTTAAGGATATATTATAGAATTGTTTATGAGAAATATAAATAAATAAATATATATATATATATATATATATATATATATATATATATATATATATATATATATATATATATATATATATATATATATATATATATATATATATATATATATATAACAGGTAGTATTTTTAAAACTACTGGGTATTTATGTACGATTAATTTATATGTAATTGTCAACTTGATTGATAGTTTAAAAATAAAGCGATTTAAAATTATGTTATCATTTGAATTCAATGATTTGCTAAAAATATTTGTAAACAAATAGCACATGTAACTATCATTTAAAATAGATTTAAAAATTAAAAACTTTATTTTAAAGAAATTGTTTGCGGATTATCTACAAAATCACAAAAAAAAATAATAATAATAATAGTAGCATCGAAGAAAAATAAAATTAAGTGAATACGTTATTACTTTTTTGAGTTCGCTCATAACGCGCTTCACCACTTGAAGCAAACATTTTTTCAAGATGAGTGCATTGAAATCTAAAATTTCTATACGTTACCTGTTTTTTTTTAACTGCATTTTTGGCATCTTCCCTAAGTTTTCAATGAAGATAGTGGTTGGCTCAGTCACTTCATAACATCACTTTTAGTTTCGGAAAACTATTTTTCCTCTCAATTTGCTCGTGTTGTAAAACATTGAAGGGGCATATTTATCTCTGAATAAGAAAACATGGCTGTTCTTAATATTTCCACATACATTGGGGTATCCATATTACCTCTTATCCAAACTATGGGCCATGATCAATATGAAAAGCATCTTCCAACATTTATTTTCACACCACAATGCTTGACGAATTTGAATAATATACACTAAAAAAAAACTACTTTGTTATATTTTATCTTTTTAAAATCTTTTTATCGTTAAATTACGGATACTAGAAATTTTCCTTTTTCACCTTTTTTATTTTTTTAAGCAAAATTTCGATGTAAGTATAGTACACTATTATATAATTTACTTAAAAACCAAATAGAACCAAACTAATTTAAAAATAGTACTATTTGCCGATATATAATATTTTGCTATTATTATTTTACACAGGGAAAATATAACGCTCCTTTAATAAAATAGCGGTAACTTCCAAAGTTGCATAGAAAAGGTTATATAAATTTGTGTAACTATTTTCCTTATTTATGCCTTTTAATATTAATAAATATTTTTTATATTCCAGTCTAGTATTCATTGAGTAACCTAAAATTCTAAAGTGCAACTATTTTTTTGCACTAAATGTTAAAAAATACGGAAATTCCCAAACCCTAGTAGTGACTTACACGAAATTCGAAAACTTTTAAATAACATCTGTCAGATTCTCACAGTAACTATAATTCAAATTTATAATTTAATTATTTTACATCAATTTATAAAAACCTTACTTCGAATTAAAAATATGAGAAAGAAGATTTTTTATTAAATAAAAGTTTGGATAGATTTGTATGTGCAAATATATTTGCAACAATTTAGAAAATTTATTTGTTTTTTTTTTTTTTTTTTTTTTTTAAAAATTTTTTTTTTTTTTTTTTTTTTTTTTTTTTTTTTTTTGTAAAATCATTTATTTTAATGTCTTTTTAAAACAACACACCATTAATATGATTCCAAAAAAATATTTTGAAGCAAATATTATTAATATATTTAAATAGTATTAATCTCTACATAAATATTTATATCTATAGATTTTTAAAATTTATTGTACAGACAATTGAGGCATAATTTCATATTGAAGATTATGTAATGGATATAATATAACGTGTATATATATATATATATATATATGTATTACGTGTATATATATATATGAAGCTTTATTTTGATTGGTTATTTTAGAACTTTTTTGTAATAAACCCCTCCCTTATAAACTTACAACCGTGATTTTTCTTCTTTGTCCAAAATACCTTATATTGTCATGCATAACAGTGTGTTGTAATTATTACTCCCCTATTCAAACTGTAACAAACCAATCTACACAGTGTTACGATACCCCAATGGAAAATTTAAGAGGATAGGAAATTTAGAATAAAAAAAAAAATAGAAAAATAAATTAAATTCATTAAATGTAGCAATATTACTAGTAAATAAGCCAGTCAGTCTATTTGTGATCGAAACTTATATCTAGATTCGTTAGGATTTGAAGTAGGTAAATTTAACCAAAATTTACACAAAGAAATTAAAGATAAGTACATTATTTTGACTGTTGCTAAAAATGTAATTTTCAATGGAATATGAACAGTACTTTTCCTACAAGTACGAAAATTTGTTATTAAAAATTCCTTTACATGTCAAAATCGCTGTCCACTATTACAAGAAGGTTTTTTTTTCGCTCTTGTTGTTATTTCTTTTTGAACATTAAGGGGGTGTACATAAATGATAATTTTTATTGTAACCAGTTATATCAAGTCCTTATAATCGTCTATGTCATACACATACTAACACTTGGAAATACAACTTACAAAACTCATATGTCATATGTGTAGATAGTGAACGTATGTAAAGTGTCATGCAATTTACGTGGTAATTACTAGTCAACATTGCGTGATTGGTTGAATCAGAGTCATTGTATGGTTGGTGGGTGACACTAGTTTATGTGAACAAGGGAGTTATTTCTATATTATTAAAAAAATATAATAATAATAAAAAAGAACCAAAAACATTTTTTAAAGGTTCCTGTAATAAAAGTAAAAGCGTTAGTTTTAGTTTAGACATTAATAATAGTGGTAACGAAAGACGATCGGGATTTTTTTCTTTTTTGTTTTCAATTATAAAACAAATAAAATCATGTGTAATTCTTCATTACATCCTAGACACTTTAGCAATATTGTAGAGCCATTATCATTTTCTACATTTCAATTTTTACGCACACGAAATCGTCTAATGATACCAAGTGGTGTTACAGGTAATTACTTTCTTATAAGAATTCATGTGCAATAATAAATTTAAATAAATTATTCCATGGTTTTAAAATACATCCATACACAATGGTTTTAAAGTATATCTATAAACAAAATACGTATGTGTTCATTAATTTAAACGTTGCATTTAGGGTTTTTATTTTCCCGGATTTTTTTCACTTCCGCGAAATCGGGATTGATTTTTAAATATCCCGGAATCCCGAAAATTCCCACCAAAAATAAATAATTAAAAATTAAAAAAAAAAACAGTTATAATAATCCATTAAATGAGGGTTGAAATAATGTAATTAATCAAAAAACGATAAAAAATCATTTGTTTTTGAAATATTATTATTTTGAGAATTAAATTTAAACATTATATTATATAAAAGCTCATTCCAAAGTCGAATCATTACTTTGTTTTACATATTACCCCTTCGGTAAAACTTTTCTCAATATTTTTACGGAAGTAAGCTTGTTGCCATGAATTCCCCAAGAATTTTTTACATTTTTACGATTTACGGACATAATCGTTTCGAATATCGAATATGATCTCCTACTAGCAAAAATTATTTTAATTTTTTACAATAAAAAAAAAAAAAAATTCAGCAAAAATAGAATTCTTTTATTTTTAGTCTACTACATACTAAAAATTATGAAGTACTCCGAAACTATAAATTCTATTTAGATATTAGCGTAAATATATTTAAATTCGTAACAAAATAAAATTAATTAAATAAAAACCATTGCAAAACACATTATATGCTAGAATTGCCATATATAGGGTAGAAAATATAAACATTTTGCATACTCAGGAGATCCCGGAAATTCCCGTCCCGGGATTTCCCGTGAAAAACTCTAGCTGCATTTCAATTATATCCAATCAAACACGTTATCAAAAGTTTGCCGTATAAGTTCAATACGGTCAAGACATCAGCGCTTACGCTAAATGAGTCTCGAAAATCCTACCCAAAAAAAAAAAAAAAAATAAGTATTATTTTTGAGAGAAAAAAAACTTAATAACACAGAGCAATAAAAAATCCTCAGTAATTTCAACGCAAAACAAAGGCCTATCAAAGGGTTAATCAAAGTTTGTTCGAAATTCGAATTTCGGTATTATAACCACTTAATGTTCGAATATATCGGAGCTCCTTTTTCAATATAATTATATGGCTTTGAATTATTAAAACTATAAGCATAATTATAATAGATATTTGTTTAAGCCACACCTTTTCAGTCCATTTATTGTCTTAATATTAATACTGTTAACTTAATATAAATACTTAACTGTCAACACTTGTCAACCGTTTAAAATTAAACGTAATTATGCATATCCTTCAAAGTACTGGTTGGCATCCAGTCCGCCCACATTTTTTACGGGATTCTTACTTTTCTTCGTAGCAAGTAAATTAAAAACATAAACAACATTGTGATGATCAAACTTATATATTATCCCATTTCTCCAACAAAATACATGATAAGTATATGTGCGAAATTTAATTTGAACTATCTGAATAAGAATTATTTATTTATTATTAATCATATATTGCATATAGGGTTGCCAGTTGGGCTGGATTCGGCTGGATTGTCCACTTTTTTGATGATGTCCAGTGTCCAGTTAAAATACATTTTGTCCAACTAAATAAAATAAGGGTTTAATCCGGAATACTTGATTTTAAACTTTAATAATAATTAGTTCAAACTGAAAGATAAAAATTATAACCGAGGATTTAAAATTTCTTTAATTTTTTTAATATTTAATTTTTTTATTAAAAAGATAAAATATACTTGTATTTGCTTCCTCTTTTGGGTGCTCATTACTGTAAAAAAATTACTCATTCCCTTCAGATTTTAATGTTTATCATTATTCAAATATATCGGCTAAAGTACAACTCTGTATAAAGATAGAAAAATAATTCCTGAATAACTCTTTCACAGCGTCTGATATTGAATAAACATCATAATTTGCTTAAAAGCTACCAAAGAACAAATAGTGACATATTCTAAATTGAAATTTAGTGATTTAAATATTTCTACTTTACCACATTATCAAAAAAATGCTCCAAAATATCAAAATTTTTCGTGTCCATTAAATCGAAATTTGAAATAACTTTGAAAAAAACCTTTGGATATATAACTAATTTGATGGTATAATTTCACTTCGCATTGGTATAATAAAAGTGTTTTTTAATGACACAAAATTTGTCTCATAGTGTAATCATAAATAAATAAATAAAAATCAAGCAATCATTAAAATTATTATTATTATTTTAATAAAAATTGATTGATAATTTATCATTCCGGATTTCGATAAAATCTATTCTGTGGATTACATTTCTATATATAACACTTTTATCCGGTCGCACATCTATCAGATTTTTTTGTTTGAACATTTCAGGAATAATAATAAATATTGGAATAATAATAATGCTGTAAAAAAATAATTTTTTGCTTTACTTAAAGAATCCTCTACTTATTAATATAAAGAACACAATTTCCATAATAATGGTACAGATCAGAAAAATATATATAATTTACTAGAGTTCTTCAGAAAATTGAATCATGTGACTATTTTACCGTTGAACTGACTGCCTGGTCTTGTCATGTGACTATTTTACCGTTGAACTGACTGCCTGGTCTTGTCGATGTTAATAGTCTATAGTCAAGGTTTTAAATTCATGTACCTACATCATTTAGATATCATCGAAGCTTTTAAAAATGACGCATCGATGATATATAAAAATATTATATTAAAATCTAACGATCATATATTTCAGATTCCCAAACTTATCATAATTTAATAAAAAATACACAAATTACACCACAACTAGAAACAATTCTACCGCAAAACTATGAGATGGAAAGAACACCACCAACGTCACCTATTTTGGATGTCATGGATAGCTCAACACTAGAACAATTGCCGACCGAGTTAGAAAATACTACAAGTTCTTTAATACAAACAGAAACTGTCTCTACTAAATCGCAACATTTCTTAAAGTCTTCAATTGATGCTGATGCTACAACAAAATTGGCTTTAAATGAAAATCCACTCACATTACCCAACCTTAACGTGTTGCCTTTAACAACAGGACCTTCACCAGCTTTGCTAAATCATCAAACAACAACTTTACCAGCATTTGAATATTTAACACCAGCTGTGCGCAATATTAGTCCAGTTGATTTTCCATTAATGGAACTAAATCGTGTGGGTGGAATGTTTCCATCATTTTTACACCGCCGGCCTAGAGGAGAAAAGCGACCTATACCGGAGGAACAAAAAGACGATAAATACTATGAAAGAAGAAAGCGTAACAATGAAGCGGCAAAAAAATCAAGAGATGCTCGAAAAATTCGTGAAGATCGCATTGCGTTTAGGGCGGCATTTTTGGAACAGGAAAATTCATTATTAAGGGCACAAGTAATGGCCTTAAGAGACGAATTGCAAACGATGCGTCAAATAATCGGAAGAAGCAATTTGAGTCAAATGTAATATACGATTTAATTAAACATTTGTAAATAGTCATATTTGTAGATAATAAATATATTGTTGAAACTAAAATTATAAAATTCACTATAATTAATTTTTATTTGCGTAATTATCAATATATAGAAATGTGCAATTTTATAGTGATTTTGTGTAAAAAGAAAACTTCAGGTGAAGCAAAATATTTCATAACTAATCACTTTCAGCAAAGAAAAACGGAAAATTATAAAAAAGTATAGAGACTAAGAAAAAATGTACCATTACATTCTAAAAAATTAAAAAAATAAAAACGTTAATAAATAAATCAAAATCAATAGAAGTGAAACAATCTTATAATATTTATTAGAATACGTTTACCCATTATTAAAGATCGTGGCATAATTTTGAAGTACTTATATTTAAAAAAAAAAAAAAAAT
>MINK01187693.1:0-11358 GCA_001735545.1 Phormia regina
AGATAGATAGATAGATAGATAGATAGATAGATAGATAGATAGATAGATAGATAGAAGTAAGTGGTAGTGGCATCCAACCACATGAGTGTGTTCTTGGCCTGAAGAGCCAGGCAGAGCTAATATTGGAGTTAGCAGGTGGACGATTACTTAACGTACAACAGATATGTAGGTTTGCTGCGACGAATAAGTAGCCCCATTGATTAACAGCCACAGGGGACAACCTTTACCTAACCCATAATGGATCCTTATGGCATTAGCATCAAGACCAGTAAGATCCTAATTATTGCATACTAGAGAACATAGACATGAATGTATAAATATTTGGCATGACATATACAATATTTCAGAACTTGATTATGTCGGATTTAAAGTGGACAGAAATGTCTTCTGGATTAATATTTCAGCTGCCACCGTCGCGTTATAACCTGAGAAGTTTTGTCGCCATTAATTTGAAGGTGTATTTTATTGTCCTCATTAGTTTGGCTCTAAATACAACGGCTCATATGGATGAGTGGCATCATCACTCTCGTATGGCCTCCGTGCTCTGTATACATAACCATGGGACCAAATAACGTGACTACGCATCGAACTTGGCTTTTTTTGAGTTGGAACTAATTGAAGATATGATTACTAACTCCAATAACATAATAAAGATAAGAGAGGAAAAACTTTTTAGAGCAAGCAGAAGAATGTAAAGGTCGCCAATTAAGGTTACTCTCTTGAATACCAACTGAATATGTGGTGCTGCTGAGCATTGAGAAAGAAATGGCATTCGTTAGCCTTGGAAATAAACTAAGTGCAATATACCCGATAGTCTGTGTTGAGAGAAACATTTATAAGACTGTAAAGGAAAATCTGTTGTACTCTACTAACAGATTCGAGAAAATAGAGAAACAATAACCCTTGCTAATATTGTTTGGATGTACCCCAAGGGAGAACAGAGATTCCAAGAATCAGCAAAGCCACGCAAATTATGAGGGAATCGACGACAACCTTCCTGAAAGTTAACACCTCAACAGTGTTGCCAGATTAACCTATTTAAATTGCTGCTAACTTCAAAATTTTCGTTTTAGCTTTTAGCTTTTTTCATAGCCTGTTTTGATTCCTAATGTAGCTTTAAAAAGGCTAAAAATTTACAAATTTTATTTTAAAAAAAATCACAAATTTAAGCAATTTTGTGTATTAATTCGCATAAAAAATCAATTTTTTTTATATTTAGCGAAAATTCTAGACTGCGGCTCTTTATTATAGAACAATATTATAATTAATTTTTTAAAATACTTTATTATCCAATCAGCGGAAAAGAGTGTGACCAAAAAAAACACCAATAAGTGCATCACGATGAAAGGCAATAANNGGAGGTGGGAAAGTCATATAATAAGGATGGTAAAGTCCTAACGACTAACTGTTTTCTTCTACATAATTTAAATTTACTATTCATACCTAAAATGGAAAACAGTATATGGATTGGCGTAAATAGGCATAAAAAAACATTTTTTAAATAATTTTATTATTAAAATTAATTCTAAGATTGCCCTCGTTCTTATATAGTAGGTAAGTGTGTCTGGTGTGAATCAAATACGAGTACCTAGAAATATGAATTGATATTGAAAATATGCAAAAACAAAGTAAATAGAAAAACTCAACTAAACGGATTTATTTTGTTGCTCTTTTCAGGTTGCTAGTTGTGTGTGTGTTTGTGTGTGTGAATCAAAGAGCACTGCAAACATAATCAAAAGACTTAAAAAACAAGCACTATGAAAACCAGATTACATACTTATAATAACAACAACAAATGCCAATAATAGCTCTAACAACTACTACAAAAACATCTAAAGTATAGCTGCAAGTTGCAAGTAAAATAAATGTTAGTTGGATTTCTATCTTCTTACTGTACACCGACGTTAGTGTGGCTTTTGTTGTTGTTTCTTTTGATGTTGTTTTTGTAGCGGTAATTGAAATGTAACGGTAAATTATGTAAGTAGAGTAAAGGTGAATTAATAGCAAGAAGAAAAAAAAGCCAAGAATCAAAATGAAAATAAGTCTAAAAGAAAAGTACGATGTTGTTGATGACGATAACGACTAGAACCAGTAATAAAAGATAAGCATAATAATAATAAAAAAAAAATAAAATGATTTCTTTGTCATCTTGTTAAATTTCTTGCTTTTTTCCATCAAACAGCTGAAAGATATCTAAAGAAATAAGAAACAATCCAGCCTCAGCCTAGTCTACTAATACATATCAAAATTCATACAGATGAAAATAATTAAAATAACATTTTAAAGTGTTTGATAGAATGACATGTGATTGAAAGGAATGTCTATGGACGAACGACTAGAAGTTGTAGGAAAAATTAAATCACTAGAAATGAAAAAGAATCAGGAAACAACTTTATGATTTTTGTATTTTCTTTTTGCTTTCTTTCAATTAAGTAAGAATTACACATTGATCGTTATGATTGACAAGTATTAGTTCATGGATATTATTATCATAAATCATAGACTCTATGTATTATATTCATTGATGTGATTAAAATTTATTCAATACATAGTGATTCAATTTAGTTGCATTTTAAATTAAGAAATTTAAAATATTTCATCTATTGCTATTTATTATATAATTTTACAATTTTAATGACTTTAGTTGCCTATAGAATATTTTAGTTGAATATTTATGGGATTTTTTTTTTTTAATTTGATTGCCTTAGATAGATTTTTTTGGTGAGGAATGTTTGTCATATAAAGCTATTTAAAAAAAAAGATTTTTTATTATTTATTTATTTGAGTTTACTGCAAGAAATTGTATATAAAAAATAAATAAATTAAATAAGAAATAATAAAATTACTATTAGCAGACTAAAACCATTGGTTAAATAATTGATTACAGAGTAGGCTTGTCACTCGAACAAGAATTATTCGATTATTCGAGGAACAAATTTTTTATTCTTTTCGAACGAACAAAAATTTCAAATTTAGAATAAAAAATTATTTCGCTCGCATTTAGATAGAGAATTAATCTTATTTGATGTTTCTGAAACCAAAAATTAAAAATTATATTTTTTTAATTTTTAAACCGGTAAATAATTATTCGGACAATTTTTTTATTCTTTTGAATAATTAAAAAAAATTTAAATTTTTATTCGATCACACTAATAATTAAAATAAATATAAAAATTTTATTCAATCACCTTCAATGTCGAATAATTGACAACCCTAGTAAGGAGTAATTTTTATTGATTGGAGTATCATTAGTAAAAATATTTGTTTTCAGATCTATGTTTTGAAAACTGCTCTTATGTTTGGATTCATTTGTACTGAAATTTGTACAATATTAGTATAATTTTTGATTTGTGAGCTAAAGTTGAATTAAGTTGAATGCTGTCATCTTGTAAATTATTATTATTTTAATAAGCTGCACTATTATTTGAAATTAAGCATGGATGTTAATAAAAATAATTACTTAAAAAATATTTGGATATCTAAGGGGCCAAACCTAAATATGACACCTGCTCATTGGGAAATTTTTGTAATTTTCTGTTGTCTATAAATGGTAGTGTCCGTCCGCCTGTTTATACATTATGATTAAATAGTTCGATAATAGTGCTTACTTCAGGAAAAGATGATATTAACCTTTTTCTTTTCTTACTATCTAATATCATTTTTTATTTATTAATAATTTAGAATTCTAAAATTTCTTTAAGCATGATGGAATGGTCCGTCCCTTTGTATACACTTTGGAGAACATTAATATCAATAATTTAGTCTTTGCATTTTGTTTATATTGATCGAGGAGTAAGAAAGTGTATTTCTGAAATTTGCAAAATTTTCTTTTGAGAGAATTAATATGTCCTTCCACGTGTCTGTATATTCTTCTGTCTGTCTGTTTTGGACTTAATAATGATATTAACTACTTTTATTAAAATAACATAATAAAAAAGGAATATTTATAACATTTTTCTTCCATACCTAAAGTTCCACATCCTTCTAGTATTCCTGTTTGTTATGTAAATTCTGCTAGCTCTAAAAAGTTTTTGATTAATTTCCAAGAAATTTCGATGCTCTCTGTTTAATATTCAATATAGCAAAAAAGTCTGTATCTAAAGTTGATGGCACCATTTTACTTTTATTGGGTACCCAAAATATTTATTGAAAGATGAAATTAATCGCCTCTTTTAACACATTTTATCACAATATGCGAACATTTTCATTCTCTCCATTTGGAGGCATTCAAGTAGATCTCAAAATAATTAAAATTCAAATAATGCAATTAAAATCTTGTTCGAATTTGCACGTCTCACCAAAATGATTATATCATTTACTTAAAATTGTAAAAAATAAAAATAAACAAATATATCAATTAATTAAAATAATAAAAATAAATAATCAATTAATTAAATTAATCAAGTAGATGATTGAATGAATTAAAACTGTGTATAGGAATAAAATCATATCAGAATTTTTTTTTTTATTTCATTTTTCTTTGAATATATTTATTAAATTTTTATAAAAATTTAATTAATTGTGTTAATTGAAAAAAGGCGGCAATAATTTTTTCGCTGTACACACGAGGAAAGAATTAAGAATTTTTGGAAATAAATCTGTAATTCCTAATTCGCTTTTAGGATTTGTGTGAAATTTATTATGGGCATAACAAGGGAGTGTACAATGTTAAGTTAATGTATGGTACCTCTGGCATACAAAATTTCTAATGTGATTATAAAATTCACATTTTTTCGAAGTTCCGTAGATTTTGATTGAAAACTCTTAACATTATTTTATAGATTTCTGAACTGCATTCTGTGTTAGATTTTAGAAAATATAAAGACAACACATTCATATGAAAAATCAGTTCATATTCGAGAAGGGTAAGTACCTAGATATTAAAGAACATTGACATTATTAGGACTTAGGTTTATTATTCAAAAGATAATGATATTTGAAAGATGACCTTTTATAGAGAGAATAAGATTATTATAGAATTGTTTAATTTTAATTTTTGAAAAGTCTCGGCAAAAAAATTTGAGCTTTTTTTTTTTATTTTTTCTAAAAATCGTCTCCAATATTTAATTCGTTACATTAATTATTGTTTTTTTCCACTAGTAATTAAAAACCTAAATAATTCGGTTGATAAAATTTCAACAATTCCTAATGACAATATAACTCAAAAACTGTAAGAGGTAATAGAACACTATAATATTTTTTCAGGCTAAACCATAATATATATATATTTTTTTTTTTTAAATCAGACTAGAAACAGAAAATTTGGCAAGTGATTAATTATATCACGGGTAGGGTAGACCGGGGAGCATTCTCCACCTTTTTGCTTAAAATGCTATATCTTCAAAATGGCTCACGATACCAACAGATTTTCTTTAGTAGTAAAAACCTTGATATATTGGCTTTTTGATCCCGACTATCTTCATGATAAGTTTAGTAATAAAAACCTTGATATGGTGGCTTTTATTTAAGCCCTTTTGATTCTAACTATCTTCATGCTAAGTAAATTTTTATTATGAATTTGTGAAGTGACTAAAAACGTCGAAACAACCCCAACAACCTATGGGGTAAATTCGCTAACTGATGGGAGCAGAATCAAAAATTATTATATTTAATTGAATATAATAGAATATAAATCAAAATTCATTTAACATTGGCGACCCAAAATACTTTCTTTGGAAAATAACTAAATCATTTTTATTTGAATTCATTATTCCCAGGAGGATTATTGCTCACAAGTGATATTTTTTTCACTCCTTAAAGGAACTTATTAAAACGTTTGATACATTTCAAAAAATATTAAAGTTATCACAGAAAACACCCACAGAGAAATAGTTTAAAGAGTATTGAAAAAAAAAAAAACAGTTAATCACATCTACTTTCGAAAAAAAGTATTTTGAAAATTTTTAAATTTGGCAAATAAAAGATTTGTGATAGATAAAAAAGAAATAAATTATTAAAACCAAAACTTCACTTTATTTTCAAGATAATTGGCAAAAAATTATTGCATCCCTATGTCGAATGCTCTCTCCTCTACTTTGAGCCTCTTTAGGTTAGTTCACTCCTGCATTTTCAAACATTTTGATTCTGCCCCTTTATGCAATATGAAAGCTACTTTTCAAAATAACATATTTCAAAAATATATTTCGCTCATAATTCTCTAAAAAACGTTGTTATCATAATTAAATTCATCTCAAATAAAATATCATGATAAAAAAAGGAAATATTTAATTTAAAAAAAAAATATGTTCTTTTCAATATCTGAAGAAAATTTCGAATAGACTAAAAAAGCAACAACATTTTTACCTAAGTTATTTCCTACTTAATAAATAGTACAAAAATAACATTTTAAGTAAAAATTTCTGTACATTTGTATACATCCCGTGGCTAAATTTCTTCTAGTGATTTTTTTACAAAATACCAAAAGCATTATTTTTTTCTGATTTTATTTTCAATAAGTTAATTTCTATTAGTTGTTATCAATTTTAGACGATCTAAAACACGTTCGAACAAAATCGTACGCATCTATTTATAAATTCAAAGCAATAAGTTGTAGATAAACATTTGTCATGAATGCATTTGTAATTTTAAATTATAGTTTGGTTGCAAAGACAGACACTAAAATTTTGTAACAAGTGTTTTTAAATAACTGAATACAGTTTATGTTTAAGTGGGAATTTTATGGTTTGTTAAAAATTTTGTTTTATAACGTTATAATACGATTATAATCATACATATACAATGTGATATAACAAAATTCTCATAAAGAAAAATTGGAAAAATTTTTGGCACAATAAATTTATAAAAACTTTTCACATATTAGTATTTAACTTATGTAAAGGATAGTTATATTATGATATAGTTTATATTACATTGAAGCAATTAATATTTATTAAAGCATTTTACTCCGTTGACATGCATTTGTGTGTGCATTTGAACTGATTGAATTTTTTGGCATAAACAACAATTTTAAAATTGATTCTTTTTGTAACATTTTACTTAAAAAAATTTTACATTTTGCTGGATTATTTTCAATCCGTGTTGGTTTAATAAAAGTAGTTATTACCTAACAGTTCAAATTATTTGCTTAAACAATCTTTTAATTATTCTAGCAATTATTTGTAACTTACAAATTATATTTTTAATAACTAACTTTAATTAGACAAACATTTCATAAGCTTAGACACCATATAAACAAAAGACTTAGGAAATGAACTTGTTAAAATAATAGAAAAAATTATTATACAAAAAAAGCAAATACGTTAGCTTATAAAGAAAATAATAATAAATAAATAATTTTTTATTACTATAATTAGATTTCAGATATTAATAAAATTGTTAGTTCTGCTGTTTATTATATGAAATATTTGTCTGTAACAAAAATCTTACTAATTTTAATTTAAAAAAATGTTTAAGTCATTTCCACTCAATTAAAATGTCCTCCTCTCTCTCTCTCTCTCTTTTCCAGTCTTCTCCTACTAAATCATCATCATCAATAGTGTGTTAACAATACATAATTATTATTTTTATAAATAAAAAAAAACTAACAAACAAACAGCAGCAGCAACAATGTAATAAATTTTTAAATAAAAATCTTTACAATCAATCCCACTAAATTAAAATTGAAAAAAAAAATTGAATTGTCATTTTGAGAATATATTAAAAATAAATTCTAAACAAGCTAATCATTATCATCATGGAATAGAAAACAACAGAAAATAAATTTCATTTTATATTTAATAATGAAAAACTACTTTAAAATTCTATTATTTTAGTAAAATATATGTGTAGTAGTGTGTTTGTATTACCTATTGTTTTGTTTATTTTTAAGCCCCCAAAGGTGTTAAAATCTTAACAAATAGTAGATTAAAAAAATACTAACAATAACACCATACTACCATCTTTTCTTAAACACTTTGAACGTGGCACAACCTTAACATTTTCAATATTTATTCTTCCTTATTTCAATTTTAGGAATGATATTGAAAATTTGTGTTTTGTCTGTCTGTCTTTCTGTCTATTTGAATATTTGTCTTGATGCTTATATAAATACGTAAGTATTTGTTTGTATAGAAAAAAATTTTAGAACATTAACTATGCAACTGGTTTTCTTCCCGTTTTGTTGTTTTTGTTGTTTTTTATTAGTAGCAAGTTGTAACATTGAATTTTATTCTGGCTTCATTATTATTTTGTGTTACTTACCTACCCAAAACTTTTAGAAATGAAAATAAAACGAAATATCGAAAATAACCACTACCTGTTGTGTAGTTCTTACTTTGTTGGCAGTTTTTGTTGCTTTTAGCAGAAGGTTGTAATGTTGTTGAGTTGCAAGTTGTTAGTTTTTTTTTCTTTTTAATGTTGTTAGAAACTATATTGTGCGTTCATTATTTCTTGAGAGTGTAATTCTTTTCATTAGATATTAAGCAGAGTTCAAAAGGAACTCATTCACAGTTAAATTATGTTATTAACATCTAGAATTTGAAATGAGAAAATGAATGTGAAGTGTAGTGTATCGACGCAAAACATATGCGATAATGCTGCACTTTACACTTTGCAAACATATGCGGTAATGATGCTAAGCTTTGGTTCTATAAAAGACAAAAATCGCAAAATTTTTCTATGAATTGACCAGGCCATATTTATTACAATTGAAACATTGATTTAGCGAAGGGTATGGCTATACCACAAATTCTTATAAGAATTTTTCAAAAAGCCTATTGCTATATTTAATAAACAATATACACAAACCAAAAAAGGAAATGAAAAAGTGATGAATTTAACATTGTGTTGTCACTGGAAGAAAGTATTCAGTGATGAAAAAGATCTACAGAAATTCTTTTTTAATCCATGACTGTTATTGGTTGCATGTTCTTCTTTTATACTTTAGGTTAATTTATTTTAAAATACTTCCCTTAAAAATATGTTTGTACTATTTTTTTAAATAATAAAAATGCTTTAAAGTTTGCAAAAATATATTTCGTTTATTTCCCTTTTTTGAAAATAATTATTAAGAACTTTCAAAAATTTTTATAATATTTAATTTAATTTTAATTCTTTACAAAAATTTATATAAAACACAAAGTTGCAGAATGAAACAAAATTTCTTCATCACCAGGTTTTTCTGTCAATTCATAATTAGTAAGCCTCTTATCCATTTTTTATAACTGACCCTAATTAAGTTATAAAATATGGACTCTTAAAATATACTCTAAATTAGTTTCTGTAAATCGTAATACTACATAAGACCCTGTAATAAATACACCCTTATTGTTGAGAGAGCTTTTCTATACGTTTAATACATATATAGAAAAGCTCTATCAATTTCACCAATTCATTCATATTGCATGAGCTTATGCAGTATGTGTCTATGGGATGCTTAAGATTTTTAGTTTTGTTTTTAAGCAATAAAAATATCTTGTATTTTAATTTGTATTCAAATAGAGAAGAAATAAAAATGTAGATAAAGTTTTTAAATCAATTTCGACCATTAAACGAATTTTCTATATTGTACAATAACTCGAGGAAAGATAAATTATTATTAATTAATATAACATTATTTTTTTTTAACTTCTCAACAGTTTCGTTGTCAGAAATTGGTTCAGAAAAGAGTATAGTAATAAATTTTTGTACAAAATAAAAAAAATCTTGAAACCGGCAAAAATATGCAGTTTTTAAAGTTTTTTATTGGAAAGCTAGTAAAGCTATGGCTGAAACAAATTGATATATTTTCGAGCTTAACAAGAATCATCTTTCACTTTTTTCTATGAGGTAGTGATTTCTTTTCATGGGCATTACTATATTAGTTTTTCTTTTTCTTCAGCGGTCACTTTAGTAAAACTAGAAAACGATAATAATCTTATTGGAAAAAGATAATACAGAATTATATCAGTGATTCCTTGAAAACTTTGCTCAAAAGTTTCCTGAAGTTAATTCTGAACGGAACAACTTTCTCTGATCGATTTCGTTTCATTTATAGATCAATTATAAATATAAAAATTATCGAAAATCATAGTATTATTTAAAAAATTATCAATCATTTTTGAAATAGACCTTAAAAATAATTTTTATTGCCGAAAAATAATATAAAAATCAAAACTAAAATTTTGTTGCACAATAGCCTCCATAGCGTGACAACAAATGCTATAGTGTACTCAGAATTTCTGTAACTAATTTCGTTCATATTGATTTTTTGATCTCTGAGACTAACACTTAAAACTATCATACAAAAGCAAAAGATAAAATACCATAATGAATTTATTTATTTAAAAACTGTCTAACAGTAGAACAAGTAGGTTGGGATACATTTTTTTGTTACTTTTTTTAAGAAATTGTAGTGTGTCTTACATAAATAGAAAATTTGTTGTCTTAGGCTACAACTATGTACAGCAAAGCAAAAAAAAAAAAAACAACAACTTTACAAAAATACAGTTTATTTTCATTTTTATTTTCTTTTCCTTAAGTGATTACAGTAATTTTTCGATATTCCCTACATACCATTTACTATCTAAATACACAGTAGTGGTAGTAGGACCCCTCCTTGGGTGTGTTATGTCTCTGTAAGTTGTGTATAAGTATGTGTGGAGTTATATTCATCAACTAGAAAAACCAACGTTAATTGAAAGTTACAGTAACAGTAGCTTAGTTTAAGTTCAATTGTACATACATATATATAGTTTTTTGTTGTTGTTGTTAAAGTTGAAGTTAAAGTCTTTGCAGTTTGTTTGTTTGTTTATTGTAACGTTTTAAGTTATAGTTGTTGTTATTGCTATTGCTATTATTTTTCCTATGGCTTTTACATAATAGTTTCCCATTAGGAATGTATACACTATTTTCCGTTTTAGCTAAGAAACATGTTTTTAAACCTTTAAGGAACAATTTTAAAATTTTATTGTTTGTATGAAGTGTTTTTTTATTTTTAGTTTTAATTTGTAATGGAGTTTTAAATATTTCCGTTATTTTGTAGAGTTTGTAATTAAAATTAAATTTAATTTTTGTAGCTTATTGTCTTGTTTTTGATTTAAGATTTTTAGTTATTTAATTAAACTGGTATTGGATATGAATTTTTTATTAATTCTTTTTTCAATTCTTATACTCTTAAATCGCCTTAACAAAATCCCAACGACCTGAAAGAGTCAATCGCCTGCGTGGTGTTCTCATATTATTTGTATCATTTACCTCTGGCTATGACAATGATTTTATAAAATAATATGACATAAAATCGTGATAATTTTTGTATTAAATATGAACTATCATATAATAACAGAAACTTGTTTATGGATGTAAACAATATATATATGGGCAATTATAAAAAATTTTTAATTTTAGCACTTCAAAAAAAAAAAAAAAAAAAAAAAAAAAAAA